>QLPI01016210.1:0-18991 GCA_003314275.1 Chroogomphus rutilus | reverse complement strand
TCCAAAATTAGGGACAGACAATCGAGGAGGGCGCAACACATAAGTTGAAGCCAAGTCCCTGCGACCTCAAACCACTCGTACCACCCTATACCGTGAACAGTCCCAAGACCCCCGGTGCTCCCGACTTTCTGTCCCTGTTCCGATTCCGATCCTGAGTCCGTGACCCTTGGTCCCTCTGTCTCTGGAGTACAAACCCCCCTTCGGAAATCATTCGGAACCCTCTGGAAACCCTCCCAGAAGCCTCTAGCTAAGCGCCGACACGTGGATTTAACAGTATATTCGTACTCACACTCCTGATTGTCATTAAGCATGAGACCTATCACACATTCACAAGCCATGCAGACAATCACCCAGGCATCTGCCTGCCGTGCATCCATCCCCCGAGAATAGTAGGGAGTGGGGTTTTCCTATGCGGGCGATTTCATCCTTGATCCTGTTGGGTAGGCCATTGTAGTATTGGTGATGCAGTGCAGAGTCTCCCCACTGAACATGAACAGTGAGCCTGTTGAATTCCACCACATAGTTTGTGATGGGTTGGTTGTCGCACATTCAGAGGGCTTTGAGGTCAGCTTCAGCCTCTCCTTCTGGATCGTGGGGGCCGAAGTTGGCTTTGAGTTCAGAGACAAATTCCTGATAATCATAGAGCCAGTAAGGGTCTTCTTTGGAGGAGAGACCGGGTTCGAAGTAATCCAAGGTGGTGCCAGTTAGATACGATAGTATGTAGGTTACTTTGGCACTGTTGGAGTCAAAGGCGTCAGGGCAGTTTCGAAAATTTAAGGTGCACTGCACCAGGAACAGTTGTAACTTCTTGACGTCAGAGCCATTGAAGGGGTTGGGGTCCCAAATCTTGGTTTGAGCTGATGATTTCTTTAAGTCGGACAGATGTTTGGCTAACATAGTGATGGCTTCTGCCAAGTTGGCTTCACCATTAGCATTGTCCAAGGGTGGCATTTGGGGTTCTAGAAGGGGGTTTGACGAGTGTTTGGATGGTGGGTCTGGTGCTGGTAAAGGGTTTGGTGGTGTATGGACGTCAGGTTCTGTGGCAGGTAAGTTTGGGGTCAGGATGTGCGGCATACCAAAGCTCCTGTAAGTGTTTGAATGGCTCTGATTTGTTCGCTGCGTCTCATAGACAATCAGGAGTGTGAGTTTGAATATACTGTTAAGGTCTGAGTTCTTGTCAGGTCCGAGCTGACATAAGTTGGTCCGAGTCATGTGTTTGGAGTCTTAAGGACTTGGCTTCAACTTGTATGTTGCGCCCTCCTCAATCATCAGTCCTTTATTTTGGAGGTTCGGAGAAGATAAGTTCGGAGTTCAGAGAGTGAGTGGGAATACTAAGTTGATATTCAAACTAAGGTATAGTACAGAAGTCTGGAGGTATTTATACATAGCAGTCCTTGTTGTAACTAATTAGGAATGGTCAAGAGAACAATAAGGTGAATGAAAACAGGTTATAAGAGAAATATACATCTGGTGTTACAATAAGACTATTGTTTGACAAGAAAGGAAAGGTGTCCGAGGTCCAAGGGCAACAATGCTGGTTGGACTTGGAGGTGACAAGGTAGGCTTGGACTTGGTTTGGAGTAGGGTGCTTCGTAGCATCCTATGTCGGATGTCCAGGATATCGGGGTTATATCACGGATATAACAGCTACCAACTTTGGAGGTGGTGGCAAAGTGTTGCTAGGGAGCAAGGTGCTATAAGCTGTAGTAGCCAGAGGGGCTGGCATGGAGGCTGGTTCTGAGGTCTTGAAGGTAATATTGCCCAATACCCAGTCAATTGATGAATTGTAGCAGATAAGCCAGTTTTAGCCAAGTACTGCAGTGTAGGTTTGGTCTAGGTAATTAATACCTAAAAGCCTGCATGCACTAGTCCTGTTCTGTAGTAGGATCTAGTTGTTCAGCACAGCTGGAATGGTGTCTGTAACTTATAAGGCTACTATCTGGTGTGTCAATGGAATATATAAAATTGTATGTAGTATGACATGTGACTGTATGCTTGACCCATGATAAGACTAACAGATGTGAGTGACAGAATATAATACTGCCCAATACCCAATCAATCAACAGATTGTAGCAGGTGAGCCAGTTGTGACCAAGTACTACTAATACAGATAAATCTAGTGATGTGACATACATACGGATGGACTGTAAATGTCCTGATGGAAATTTGACCATCAGTTCTACAGATTCAGTAATGACTGAATTAGTAGTGCCATCAAATAATTTAAGGAGAATTGAGTCAACGGAGCTAGTAGGGATTTTATGTTCCCAAACATAGGAGGATTCAATGAAGCAGTGAGTAGAGCCTAAATCAATTAGGCATTTGAGAGGGGTCACCAAGGAACTTGGCACCAAAACAGAAGATAGAGGGATTATTAAAGAGTTAGGATTAAGAAGGGCAGAAGCATTGAGCTTAACCTCAGTACTAGCACTTGCCAAGTCAACCAACTCCCGGTATACTAAGAGGCCAGAGAGTTGCTGACTAGTTTTTGACTCAGTCACCTTAGATGATTCCTCAGCTTTGATGTCTGAGGCACTAGTCACCTTGCAGGTAGCAGATATAGACTGTAGGGGTATAATCGTAAGAAGTAAAAGGCACAGGAAGTAGTATGAGTCTGAGTATACTGTCAGGTACCAGTAATGCCGAGGACACAGGCAGGGAGTGGCCAAGTCCTGCAGGCCAGTTGGAGTGGCTTGGCTTCAACATACTCATGTATTGCACCCTACTTTCCATATGTGCCACTGATTTGGAACAGAACAGATACTCAGGAGAGTGCTGAGAGTGTCGGCTTGAGTAAAGCACTCTAGACAGAGGGAAGAAGAGCAGGAAGGTATAAACCTAGTTGATACTCAGACTGAGGAACTATGTATATGCATCCCCTACTTATATAGGGTAAGAGGCAGAATGTGAAATAAGGGTGGCATAAGAATGGAGAAAAGAATAAGGTATGGAGACCATGTAGCAGTATTGTCCACAGTGATCTAGAATAGAACAATAAGATCTAGATGAGAATAAAACAATGAGATATGACTGATAATAAACAAGTAAGAGTGTGAGTGAAAAAAAGAACAATAGAAGGTGGCCGAATATAAAACAATAGGGACGAGACTGAATAACAAATAAATAGTAAATGTCCCAAGGGGAAATGGGTAAAGGAAAGGATGGAGAATGAAAGAATAATAAGGAATAGAAGGGGTGGAATGAGGAACATGAACCAAATGATGAACCAAATGTACCAAGCCAAGACCACATACTAGTGAGGAATGACTTGTCACTGGTATGTGGGATTAAATGGTGAGAGTTGTTCGGTCGGTACTACCAAGTGAACGGGAGCTCAGTATTATGGGCTTGACAACTATCAGCAGAAAAGCTGCTGTCTAACAAAGTTATATAGAATGTAACTGTCTGAATTTCACCAGTCAGAAAATGTATTGGCAGGGTAGTAGCCTATGTAATGGTAGAGTTAGTAGAACTATCAAATAGTTTCAGGGGAATGGAGGGTATGAAACTAGTGGATAATGAATATTGCTGTACTACTTGTGATTCAATGAAACAATCAAAAGAACTAAAATCAACAAGCAGAACTAAGGAGATTTCAGCCATGATTATAAATGACAAATTAAGTACTAAAGAGTTCTTTAAGGGTGCAGAAATGGTGTTCAAGATGAGCATGCAAGCAAGGTCACCACATTCCTTAGTTTGTATGATTCTGAGATTGCTCTCTATTTTTTTGATTCCATGGCCATGGATTCTTCAGCCTTGGTCTCAGTGTGGCATGAGCTTTGGTATTCAAGGAACTCATTGCCATCAAGCTTGCCTTTGGGCAGTCCTTGATCATGTGGCCTTGTGAGGCACATAAGAGACAGAGACCTTGATTGATTCAACTCTTGTATTTTTCTGGCAAAGGTTTGCCATCTTTCCTGAGCTTTGACGAAAGGTCAGGTATCTTGGCAGAGCTCAAGGACTTTGAGTTGCCATTATTGTTATTGTTAGTCCTTTTGTGACTCCATTCGTTATTGGAATTGTAGGAGGACTGGTTGTTGGTGTGACTGGGACAAGGTTGCAGTTGAGTCTCAGTTAGAGGTTCTCATACTCCTTACATTCCTAATACCTGCCATCAATTTCCAGCACAAAGTTGCAAAGCTCAGCAAGGGACTTGAAGCAGGGGAAGTATAGGAGGCTGTCCTTTATTCATTTGGCCAACCTTTGTATGCTGTATGAGTGAGGGTGAGGAAGCCTTTTGCACTCCAACCACCACCATCGCCTGGGCGCTTAAGGACTCAACCTATATTCCACACAGATACCTGCGTACACACTTCTCTAGACAACCCCATAATACTCCATACACACAAAATAATAGAAAGCTCACAGAGCTATCAGAACACAGCAAAAATGATGGCTCCACCGACAGCCGCCACCAACAAAGGGCGTACACCACCCGCAGTTGTGGCGACTCGGTCGGATAATCAATGCCGGCTGCAATCTGACCCTCAGAACACCAGAAGGGATGAGGCAGAACACACGATGGGCGTCCTTGATCCAGTGACAGTGCACGACTTCCTGCTCACCAAAAAACTCCTGCTGGAACGTCAGGTGATCACATACTACAATCTGGCCACGGTACTACTTCACCTTGCGGAGTCCCAGACAATGTCTAAAACACTAGAGGAAGGTATGAGAGCAATTTCAGCCCTACTTACTGATCTAGCGGACCACTCTACGGCTTCCACTGTGGCAACTGCCATCAATGAGCATATACAGGGAATTATGGACCCCATTTTGAAGAAGATTGAAGATGCCACGGCAACAATTAGAGACTCAACAAATAGCCTAGCGGGAACGGTGGAGGAGCTGAGACAGGAAAGTGATGGAACCCCGCAGCGAATAGTTGACGTGGTAACAGCCCAGATACCGGTGCACCACACCACGAGCGACGATAGCGGCGGAGACTCCAGTGGTGTGTCACAGCGCCCGACGTACGCTGCAGCTACTGGATGGGGTTACGATGCAAGGGTGCGGGCAAGAGAGGGGATGAAGCTCCGACAGGTCCTGATTGATGCAGGGGAGCCAGGCATGCGGATTTTAGAAGAGATGGGTAGCATAGAGCTGGTGAAACGGGCTAACGAAATCCTGCAGGAAATCGATGCGACCACTGACCACAGTGTTGTAAGCGCAAGGTGGCTAAACAACGGCGGGGTCCTCCTTGAGTTTGGGAGAGAGGATTCATCCAAATGGATCAATGAAGCACAGCACCGGATCCAGTTCACAGCCAAGCTTGCTCCCGATGCCAGAATGAAGACTCGCCTATTCCCAATTGTGCTACAATTTATCCTGCTTCATTTTGGCCTGGACAGAGAGGAGGAACTGCGGGCAGTGGAGGGCTGCAACAAGCTCCCATGTGGAGCCATCGACAAAGCAAGGTGGCTCAAACCAGTACATCGCCGAGCTGCGAATCAGACTTGTGGTCATGCACTGGTCACCTTCACAAGCCCAGAAGTGGCCAACAAAGCTCTTATGGATGGTCTAATAATCTGCCAGAAGCACGTATATGCGGAAAAATTCAAGAAAGAGCCTACACGCTGCCTCAAGTGCCAAGGCTGGAATCATCTATCATACACGTGCCCACAACAGTACGACACCTGCGGCACATGTGGTGATCAGCACAGGACGTTGGCCTGCACTCAGCCGGGAAAGCTGCACTGCGTGTCCTGCAAGTCAGAGGGCCATGCTAGCTGGGACAGAACATGCCCTACGTTTGTCTGCAGATGTGAAGAGATCAATTCCAGGCTCCTCGAGAATCAAATGCCATACTTCCCTACGGAAGAGCCATGGACGCATGTGTCACAGCCACCAAAGCTTACACCCCTATCAAACTGGACGACAACAGTTCAGAACGCTGATGCCAACAACGAGTGGCGGACAATCTCACACCGCAAAGGTAAGTATAAACAGATGACAATTCCCTTTCAGCATGCCCAGCCAGTGGAGTCTGGGAGCAGCCAAGCATATCCGGCACCCCCATCTCAGAGGGCTAGCCCAGCCACATTGCCCAATAGCCTAGAAATACGCCCCACCACTCGCTGGGGTGACATTAACAGTGATACCGGGCTGCCCTCTACGGGCCGAAACTAATGCCTTACACTCTAGAACCAACGCCAAAGAGACTGAGAATTTATCAACAAAATCTCAACAAATCCAATCAAGCCCAATACGACCTCATCAACTCGGCCATACATAAAAACTGGGACGTCGTCCTCTTGCAGGAACCCTACATAGATGCTTTGGGTAACACTAAAGCAAACCACAACTGGCGCGTAATCTATCCTACATCCCATTTAGCTGACACCTCTACCAAAAGATCAGTTATACTAGTGAATGCAAACCTAGATACAAATACGTGGTCACAAGTCTCACTCAAGGGGACGAACGATATCACGGCAATCCAGATTAAGCATAACAAAGGTAGGATTACAATTTTTAATATTTACAATGACTGTGCACACTCGGACACTCTACGTACACTCGACCACTTCATCAATGTGGAGCGGCATAACATCATCCAACATGAGACCGATTCAATGTTATGGTGCAGGGATTTCAACCGACACCACCCCATGTGGGACAAGGAGCAGAACTACCACCTTTTCACAGCAGCAGCAACCAGGGATGCGGAGGAACTAATATCTCTAATAGCGGACTATAATATGGTAATGACATTACCAAAACGCACCCCAACACTACAATCTATGACTACCAAGAACTGGACAAGAGTCGATAATACCTTCTGCACAGATAACATAGTAGAAGCGATAATCGCGTGTGACACAAACCCTAGCCTGAGAGGGCCCAGCACAGACCATGTGCCTATTCTCACAGTGTTAGACTTGGAGACCAAACTCAACCCACTAATGGGATTTCGGAACTTTAGAATGGTTGACTGGTCGCAGTTCAGAGAGAAGCTGGCTGAACAGCTAGGGCATGTTGTAGGACCAACCGAACTTAATACAATCGAGGAGTTCGACACTGCTGTCGCAGATCTAACTACTGCCATCCAAAACACAATAGAAACAACGGTTCCACTCTCAAAACCAGTGCCACATTCTCGCAGGTGGTGGAACAGAGAGCTAATGACTCTAAAAAAGGCTAAGAATAGATCAAATAACATGTCATACATATATCGAGCAATCTCTGACCACCCTTCTCATCAGGAACATCGCAATATCAGCAAAGAATATGGACTAGCCATAAAAAGGGCCAAGGCTCAGCACTGGATAGATTACCTGGGGACCTCAACGACCACATGCTGTGGACGGCTAACAAATACCTGACAAACCCAGCGACGGATGGAGGCAAATCTAGGATACCCTCATTGAAAGCTACTAATGCCAATGGCACAGAGCAGATAGCAGAGACTAATGAGGACAAGAGCAATCTCTTAGCGGCTACCTTTTTCCCTTCAAAGCCGGTAGAGTCAGAGGTGCCATCAAACTACCGCTATCCAAAGAGAATCTCCCACTGTTTCCAGCTTCAAGAAGAACAGCTTAGGCGACACATATCCAAGCTGAAGCCCTACAAGGCTCCAGGTGACGATGGAATCCCTAATATAATCCTCAAAGAGTCTGTAGATATTATAGCTGAGTACTTATTGCATATCTACTGGGCTACATTTGCACTGCAGACCTACAGTGCCAGATGGAAATCCTGGATTACAATAGTACTACGAAAGCCAGGCAAAGCCAGATATGACATGCCTAAATCCTATCGCCCAATAGCGCTTTTGAATACTTTGGGTAAGCTGCTGACAGCGATAGTGGCAGAGGACCTAGTATATATAACAGAAAGACACCAACTTCTGCCGGTGAACCACTTTGGAGGGAGGCCAGGGAGAACAACGACGGATTCTCTGCACCTGGTAGTTAACAAGATTAAAGGCGCATGGAGATGCAAAAAGGTGGCAGTAATGCTCTTTCTAGATATTGAGGGAGCATTCCCAGATGCTATTACTGACTGTCTGCTCTATAACATGCGTAAGCGTCGTGTGCCAGAGGAGTATGTGCTGTTTGTAGAATAGATGCTATCAGACAGATATACCAAGCTAAAATTCGATGACTACACATCGGAATGGGTTGGGATTGATAATGGAATAGGTCAAGGAGATCCATTGTCCATGATACTCTACCTATACTACAATGCTGACCTCCTAGAAGTATCAAGCAAGAAGGGGCAGGCCGCTATAGCCTTCGTAGATGACACAAATCTATACGCGGAGGGTAACACTTATGAAGAGGCCTATGACAGTCTGAGGGACATGTTGCTGAAACCAGGCGGTGCAAAAGAATGGACCCAGACCCACCAGTCAAAGTTCGAGAAGACAAAATTTGCAATAGTGGGGTATTCAAGGAGGCGTGTTCAAGATTTAGCCCAACCAGGGAAGACTAGACCAATGTCAAGGCCAGACTTCCTCTATGAGGATACAGTTATCAAGCCGGTAGCTGCTCATAAGTTTCTGGGGGTATTTCTAGATGAGGAGCTACGATGGAATGTACAGCCAGAGAAGGCGGTAGCCAAGGCTGCTAAGTGGATGCTATTGTTTCGCAGACTAGCTAAACCCTCAACAGGTGTCCAGGCCGATCTCATGAGGCAACTATACCGTGCAGTGGCAGTCCCTAAATTCACCTATGCTGCTGATGTGTGGTTCACCCCAGTACAGCGGCAAGAAGGAGGAAAAAGGGCAAAAGGGTCAGTGGGTGTGGTACAGAAGCTGACCTCAGTGCAAAGGATAGCAACAATTGCCATCACAGGAGCGATGAGAACGTCAGCCACAGATGCACTAGAGGTCCATGCCAATGTACTCCCAGTGGAGCTGTTATTGCGGAACGTATGCCATCGCGCAGCCACCCGGCTTGTCACCCTGCCAAAGGCCCATCCACTGCACCAACAGATACATTCCTGTGTGAGACGCCTGGTCAAGAGACACCCCTCCCCTCTACACCTACTCTTTCACAGTTTTGGGCTCACTTCAGGGACATATGAATATATCTACCCTACCTTGCAGTTACCAGACACGGCCCAGCTCTTTACCACAGATATTGCAGATACCAGAGAAGCCTCCAAGGAAGGGGACGAGGAAGACAATTCAGATGTGAAAATCTATACAGATGGTTCAGGAAAAGAGGGGAAGGCAGGTACAGCAGCAGTACTCTACAAGCGCGGAAGGAGGGTGACGGCACTAAGATATCACCTGGGTTCACTAACCGATCATACAACATATGAGGCAGAGGCGGTTGGCGTGACACTAGCCCTGGAGCTTCTGTCAAAGGAGAGGGCAGTCAAGACGGCGACCATCTTACTAGACAACCAAGCAGTAATACAATCAATAGGATATATAAAGTCCAGGCCAGTACAACACATACTAGAACAGGCCAACAGAATGGCCAACTCGGTGGCAAGACCAACATCACGACGCCAACTCGATCTCAAGATTGCATGGATATCAACGCACGATGAAGTGGAAGGGAATATTGCTGCAGATACAGAGGCAAAGGAAGCATCAAAAGGCAATAGCAGTCAAGAAGAAGAGCTGCCAGCATACCTGCAAGTGGGGCCACTACCATGCAGCATAGCTGCTGCTAGACAGCACTTTAGAACGGACCTCAGATACGAATGGAAGAAGCGGTGGGAGGCCTCACCAAGGTATGCTAGGATTACTAAACTCGACAATGCCCTCCCCTCTGGAAAATATCACAAAACAGTCGCAGAGTTCACCCGGGCACAGATAAGCCTGATCACGCAGCTGAGAATAGGACATGTTCCACTCAACAGTCATCTCCACCGGATCAAGAAGGCGGCCTCACCCCTCTGCCCAGCATGCAACAAAGCAGACGAAACAGTCCACCACTTCCTGTTTGATTGCAGATCCCATGAGCATGCCAGGCATGAGCTGAGGAGGAAGCTAGGTAGCAAAGCCAAGTCAGCGCAAATGCTCTTAGGAAACAAACAAGGGATGACAGCACTATTATGTTATGTAGCTGCCACAAAACGGCTGGACAACATCTTCGGCGATGTCTCCCATCACACCACTACTTAACGACAGAGCTGTTGACTAGCCAACCACCCAAATGTCAGAACACAACACCAGGACAACCACAATCACATACCTACTAACAGCTCATGCGACGACACATACGGACCTGAATCGGCGGGAACAAGGGGACAAAGCCCAACACAGCGGTCAAGGCGACAGAGCAACGCGCTATGGACCTCACCTCCCTTTATTTCTCTTTTTCAGCTGTAGCGGTCCCATATGTCGTGCAGGCATGCTTAGGCAGCCGGGCACTTACAATGTTAGACATACCACACGTAGTCAGCAACTGGAGCGAGAGAGTACCTTACTTCGATCAAAGGTGGGGCGATAAACGGTCTCAAGGAGGCCGGGTCAACGGGGGAATGGATCCGTCGTCGATGCTTTCGCCCACCTGAGGACGTAGCAGGATGGGAGACTCAGGGAGAGAGGAGGAAGGCCATCCCTTCTTTAGGTACAGCGAGGGTAGCGACCACCATAGGTTATCCTGAGGTCATATAAAATGAGAAAAAAAATAAAAAAATGAGTGAGGGTGGTATTATTCCACTAGGTACAAGTAGAAACACAGGTAAAGTCTATAAAGTACTATTCAGCTTTGTCATGTTCCTTCATGACTGTTTTTTTCAAGTTGAATTTCTGCTTGCACAGTGTTATTGAATGGTCCAAAGTTTACTTCAAGTTCCAAGCAAAAGTTTCCCTAGTTGATGAGCTACATAGGCTCAGGGTAGATCTTGCTGAGGATAGTGAGTTTGAAGTATTGAAGGGCTGGGCCCAAGAGGTAGGAGATGGCACACTGAATCTTTGATACATCTGTTTTGAAATTAGATAGACAATCTTGGAAGTTTAGCATACATTGAAGAAAAAAATATGGAGCTTAGCTTGATCCATGCTATTATATACTTCAGGGTCTCAAATTTTTGCTTGAGAATTTGAGTCTGGGGGTAGAGGTTGCATTATAGGTTTGCACTAGGTAATTAATATCTAAAAGCCTGTATGCACCAGTTCTTTTCTGTGGTGGGATATAGCATAGTCATTTGGCACAGCTAAATAATTGTATAGTTAGGTTTTCAAGAGCCATCTCAGCATCGGCTCTTTCGTCCCAAGAGCCGAAATTGATCTATAACTCATCAATAAAAAGCTCCAAATTGCTGGTCCAGCAGGGTTCTGTATTAGGGTTACCCGTCAGATAGGGCTCAAAACACTCCAGAGCCATTCCTTTTAGGTAGGAGACTATGTAGTTGACTTTTTGCCTATCGTCGGGGAACAAGTTAGGCTAGGTGTATCAAGTACACGTACCGAGACCCATTTATTCGGCAGTGCCGACCGAGCGACCATCCTATATCCACGACCAAGTGTCCACGCCGCATGCATAACACTTGGTATGCCAGTCTCGGCTCGGCACGTCCACCATTCACACTCCTTGTCTTCACCCTTTGGTCCGTCTCCCCTCGGTACCTCCTGTCCTTGTATTATCCTCGGTCACGACTCCATTGTTTTATACTCGGCCACTCCCTATTGTCCTATCCTTGGCCACATCTCTATTATCTTATCCCTTATTGTTTTATCCCCATTTTGCATCCCTTCATTCTAATTTTACTCATTGTGGACAATAACCACATGCCCTGCATACCTTGTTGTTCCACATTCCTTATTCCACATGTCACTTCTTAACCTATATAAGTAGGACATGCATGTACATATTTCCTCATTCTGGGTATCGACTAGGCTTAGGCCCTTCTACCTTCTTCCCCTCTGTAAAGTCCTCGACTCGGGCTGGCATCATCAGTATCCTCCTGAGTACCTGCCTGTTGCAAAACCAGTGGCACGCACGGCAAGTAGGGTGCAACACACAAGTACGTTGAAGCCAATGCCACTACTCTTGGCCTGCAGGACTTGGCCATAGTCCTCCCGACCCTTCGACAACACCCCTCGGCAGTACTGAAGTCCATCAGTACCCGAAGCTTGACAAGGTGCAGAAATTCATTCTGCAAAGGAAGATAAAACCCTTTAACTTCTTTGGGTTGGTCCCATCAAAGGGTTCTGGTTCTCAAATTCTGGCAGCTTGACTGTCCTGTTGGTGATTGCAGGTGGTTCTGCCGAGTTTGAGAATGGCATTCAGAAGGTCATTATTGTTGGCTGGGTTTATGGGGACCCTGGCCCTAGGAGGTGGCCTGGCTTGCGGAGCCTGCCTGGCCTGTGGGGCTGGTCTGGCTCAGAGAGCTTGCCTGGCTTGCAGCGGTACAGCCATGGATGGAGGGGGTGTGGCTGTGGGTTGCAGAGGTGCAGCCATAGGCTGATGGGGTGCAACCGTGGGTTGAGGGGGCACGGCTACCAGAGTGTGAGGAGGTTCAGGCATGTTTGCCTACCGGTGGTGCTGAGGCTGTTCCTCTGTTTCAGCATCTGGATCATAGTGTACCGAACTTGGTTTGTCCTCTGCCAGATGGGGTTCTTGATCATTATTGTTGTAGTCTGCATATTCGATGTCATCGTCAACTACCTCTTCGATGAGTGTTCTTGCTCGAAGGGGGAGGCAAGGTGCCACAGTTCGACTGCTGGCAAGGTGTAACCAATGAGAAGGGGTGGGGTGCCAGAGTCTTCACACTCCCTTTGTTGATTTACTGTGGGGGTGAGCTGAATGTCATCCATGGGGGCTGTTGATCTAGTACATGGGGGCATAATCGTAAGAACTGATGTGGCACGGAATATTAGAACCAGGGACTATTGAGTAATTTTATATCTATATTCTACACTAAAGCTGGAATATCTCACCCAACCATTCCCCAATCAAGGCGCAGCTTCACACCAAAGTTCCATATACTATGAGGAACATTCATGAATATTTTCGTGGTTTTAGGAATGGGTTTTACCCCACACTGTCTACCTGGCCCCATACCTAGACCCAAGGGCCAGCTCACCTCATTTGGACATGTTGGGAAGGGGATGTACTGGCATGTGGTTTCTTATTCAATATATTTCTCATTCTATTCTATTTTTATATTCCCCCCTGTGAAGTTTTCACACATATTGTTTCCATCGCATATATGCAGGTGTACCATGCATATGGCCACATTGGGCCAGCTTCTAACTTCACTCCGTGAAGTTTTCATTTATAAATAAGTTGCCTATTTTATATATAACACTAGCAACTTGTAGTAGTACAACAAGCAATTACAATTGTATCTCTTCCCCCCATCACACTAGCCATTAGGCTACACTTATAAATACATCACTTGTGCTGAACCGAAGGTTAAGCACTGAGTGCATACTTCCCTATTCAGGACTAGGACACCAGTTACTCATTGCACAGCAAGGCTGGGTCACAGTTAGATTTCCAACCACATATATTATGTTATACTACTAGATATTATACCTTACTTATGGGAGGACCACAAACATATAAACCGACACTTTGGTGCCCAGGCCGGATTCCCGAACCGGCGCCTAAGCGTGCAGCACCTAAGCAAAGAGTAAACCTAGGACTGAGCTCCCAGTAGATTCACTGCAGAGCAACACTTTTCCTATAGATAAATATAGATAAATTCACAGTAAATCTATAGAGATATTCCACTAATTGTCCAACCGACTCTCCAATATAATAGCGTGGAAAAACCCCAGGAAACCCTATCTGCCAGACCCAACTACATGGAAAGCAGTGTCACTCTGAATATACTGTTATGACTATGTAAAGTCGAGGAGTTGGTCAAGTCCTGCAGACCGTTTGGAGTGGCTAGGCTTCAACATACTCATGCATTGTGCCCTGCTGTTCTGTACATGCCACTGATTTGGACAGAAGAAACACCCAGGAAGATGCCGAGAGTGTCAACCCAAGTGAAGGACTTTAGACAGGAGAAAGGCAGACAAGGGGATGCAAACCAAGTTGATATTCAGAGTGAGGAACTATCTACATACATCTGTTACTTATATAGGTTAAGAAGCAAGATGTGGAACAGAGTGGCATAAGGAATGGAGAACAATAAGGTATGAAGAATCATGTGGAGGTATTGTCAACAGTGATCAAGAATAGAATAGGAAATGTAAGTGAGAATAGAATGATGAAATATGGCTAAAAATAGAATAATGAGAGAGTGGATAGGAATAGAACAATGGAAAGACAGCTGAGGATAAAACAATAGGGCTGTGGCTGAATAATAAACGAATAACAATTTTGTTCTCCAGGGAATCGGATAAGGGAAGGAATGAACAATGAGGGAATGGTGATGGATGGAGGATATGGGACAAGAGTGGTGAACTATATGATGTACCAAATGTACCAAATGTACCGAGCCAGGGCCATGAACTGGTGATGGAAGACTTGCCACTGGTGTGTGAGTAAGGGTCGGTCAGTCGGCATTGCCAAGGTAATGGGTAATTGGTACTTGTACTTAACACAGAATAGGGTTAGGCTTCAACTTGTGTGTTGTGCCTACCAGATTGCACTGGACCCTAATTTTGTAAAGGCAAGAATGGAAATGAAGTCTAAGATGAATTGAAAGAAGCTTAGTCGAAATCTTAGTCCATTATCTGACTGAAGACTGAACTACTGAATGTACAAGATCTTGATACTACTTTTAAATCTACGAGGAGTCGACTAGATTCCTATAATAGATAAGAAAGTCTGAGGATCGTAAAAAGTGAGAACATAATACTATGTCCCAATCTTGATCTCCTCTATGACATTGAGGGGTGATGTGTCACCCCAATTCCCAATGGAGTTACCCTATTAGGAATGTAGTAACAGATCAGATATCAGAGATAGAGTGGAAATGTCAAGTACACATACCGAGACCCGGTAACTCGGCAGTGCCGACCAAGCAGTCATCCTATGTCCACGTACAAGTGTCCATGCCACATGTACGTCACTTGGTATGCCGGTTTCGGCTTGGCATATCCACCACCCACATTCCTTATCCATTACCCCTCATATACTCTATGCAACTCACCATCCATTAATCCCAAAATGCCTACTCCTCATTTCCTCGATCCACCTCATCTTGGGACTTCCTGTCCTTGTTTTATCTTCGGTCGCAACCATTGTTTTATAGTCGGGCACTCCCTATTGTCTTATCCTTGGCCACATTCGTATTATTCTATCTTTTATTGTTCTATTCCTGTTTGCATTCCTTCATCATAATTTTACTCGTTGCAGACAATACCCACATGCTCTGCATACCTTATTGTCCCACATTCCTTATTCCACATGTCGCTTCTTAAACCTATATAAGAAGGGCATGCATGTACATATTTCCTCATTCTGGGTATCGACTAGGCTTAGGCCCTTCTACCTTCTCCTCCTCTGTTAAGTCCTCTACTTGGGCCGGCATCATTAGTATCCCCCCAAGTACCCTGTCTGTTGCAAATCAGTGGCACGCATGGAGAGTAGGGTGCAATGCACAAGTACATTGAAGCCAATGCCACTACTTCTGGCCTGTAGGACTTGGCCATTCCCATCTGACATCTCGGCATTCCCAAAGCTTGACAGGAAATGCAAATAAGAAAAGTGGAGCAGAATGTAATATGAAAAGGTTAAATGTAATAAAGGTAAAAATGGATTTGCGAGCATGTGGGGATTGACATAAATGAGTGGAGCATATTGAATGATGCATGTGACACCAAGATGGATACATGAGATGCATTGAATTCAAAGGCTGAGAGCATGTGGTTGAATAGGTGAGTGAAGGCAGAGTTAGGCTGAACGGGCTGATTTGAATAGTTGGGCATGCTGGCATAATGGTTCCTAATAAACACATAAGTTGAAGTCAAGTCTCTATTACTATGAATGCACAGTACTGACTATCACATAGTCTGTGAGTCAACCACCTGCCCTTAATCATTGGCACTTCATTGTCCATCTGTCTCCATCCTCCACCTTTGCCTAATGGTAATCTGACCATCTGACCTCTGACCCCCTACCTGCTATAGATGGGCTAATCACTCCATAGAAACCCAAAGACAGTAGCATTAACTAAGCACAAGTGCCACCTTTTGTCTGACACAAACTTGAAAATCTCTTCCATTTTCACGCGCGACCTGTCATGTCACGCTGACTCGAGCTATTCCAGCTGAACTACACCTATCGATGTTGCATGGTAACCTCATCCCAGACAATAAGACTGGTCTCTTCTTCTAAAAGAGACCAGTCTTATTGTCTGGGATGAGGTTACCATGCAACATCGGTGAAATGAGCACTGTATTCCCAAGTTATCGTTTCACTAATATGTCAAAATGAAACAAACATCATGGGCATCTGTCCTCCCTCTACCAACGGAGCTTCCAAAAAAGACACATCAACAACAACAATACAAACCACATCCTCGATTTTTATTGGGAAATAGTATGGAGTTTAGATACTAAAAATATACACTGTATTTTCTCTAGATTACTTCGTCGCCCTATCTTTGTACCCGTTTTATACTAGCGCCTAAATTAAACATAAGAACTATCAATTATATCGTTCAATCCGGTACTTTCTCTCATGTATGACTCAAATCCGAGATCCCCCCAAGTACTCCCTTACCCGAGTGGACCTTCTGCCTCAGTTCAGATCTGACTCTGATAATCTTCCAAATCTTCTTAATTTTATTCAACTCAAGTAAGTTACAGGTATATGCCTGATCGCTCTTATATATTATAAAGTAAATAAAAAGGGAACTAGGCAGAGCTGACTAAAAGATTAACTACAATTGTCATATAGTGCGCAAAAGGCCACGCAGACTAGTACAGGGGTACGAAGATCCATGAAGTGACCAGATGCAAAGTTCATACATTGCTGTAGAGGAAAGATAATAAAACCTATTCGTCCTCATTTATAATCTGTGAAACCATCGTACTTACTCTTAAGAGTAACATGACCACTCATGCAGCTATGCCTTTCAATTCTCGACATTAATAACTAAATGTCTACTAAAATAATGGCTTCCGTGCCGGGGCCGACTACGGTCGTCTGCGTGCCGTCTACGATCATTGCCGGCCCTGCTACACGGTCTCCTAGATCTAGCTTCTCGAGAAGATACGCTGGCGTATCACTCACGCCTCCAACATTTCAAAGTACACGCTGTATCGTGAGTCTATCTTAAAGTCCGATGCTGGACGTGGCGGTGGTGATAATGAAGCAAGCTCGTTGAACACCGATGGGCCGAGAGTGTCAAAGGTCTTGCCGATACCACGAACCTGAGATTAATTCCTAATGAGTATCATCTAGAGAGAGTAAGACATCACGCGCACTTTAACATCGTCTACGACCATCTTCGTCTCCAATAAAAACCCAAACCCTTTCTGTATTCTAACTTGAATGCTGGTTCGAAATATTCGGTGTCAACCTCGTCTTCCTCGTATCATGATACCATAACCGCCGTGTCCATGCCCTCGAAACGCATGTTTAGCATACGTTCCGTGTGAATGCGCACGTCCCTGAAACTCTGCAGCTTCAGTTCAGCCGCGACATTGTTGGTGAGCACATTTAGTGGGGAAATGCAGCTCCTGTTTCGTGGATGCGATGGATTGGGTAGAGGATAGCTCTTGAAGTTTGTAAGCTCTGGGATATCACGCTAAGTTTACGTTTGAGGGTTATGCCAATACAATTAGACGCACCTACCAGCTAATACTAGACCATATGCTAACAATATTATTGCTATGCGAGAGAATTAATACGGTCTTGATCCCTAACAATCTCACAATCTCGCAAGCATGTTGCCCACCTGCACCACCACAACTGGAAAGACTGTATAGAACGAGAAAGAAACGTGGGTGCACACATCACGAGAATTAAAATGTAACATATGTATGTGACGTGTTTGTGTTCACTATGTGTGCACCCACATTTTCTTAGTGCTTGCCGGTTGAAAACCGACGAGAGTCAGTCAAAGCTCGGATGGGACGACACATAATTTCTTTGACGACATTTATGAATCTGAGGTCCATACAGTGTCAATGCGGCGAAAAGACGCGACACGGTACTCACCCATATACAATTTCGCCCATGTCCATACGCTTTGCGATACCTGGATCGCAGTGAATACGAGCAGCCATCGTCAAACGCGCGTCGACTAGCATCCACATCCAAAGATTCTTTCCCTGACTTTCCAAAGATGTCGCGGAAGTAAGATGATATGAGCCTCCCCAGAAGCACGGTAGCGTTCGTCATCCCTAAATGGCGCCGTTTCCTGCACTTGACTTCAATGAGATCAGATGAGCTAGAGAATTAACATGGACAGCTCTACAGGACTGAAATATGCTCTTCAGTGCTGTAAAGTTGTCCAGGTCCAACAGTCAAGCATCAGACCCCATAGACTCTACCGGTGGGTCATGCAGCCCTTCTTCGCCCTTGTTCGAACCTGCTTCCCGTTCGTCCGAGGCCTCTTTTTTAGAGCCCCTCCTGAGCTTATCGTCAAACCCTCTGAAATGTATCCAAACAGCATTGCACTGCAAATACGTATACCGATGAGGACAGTTTCCCGGATCACCAGTCAGCATAATTCCGCCGATATCATGCGCCAAAGTTTGGGTGCAATTTATGGTATGGCATGGAACACGCAAGTCTGAATAAGGGTATGGCTGATGCTGCCTGGGGAATGTTGAGAATTCGAGAAGCTTGGCCGCAAGTCTGAATAAGGGAATGGCTGATGCCGCCTGGTAAATGGCGACAGTTCGAGAAGCGTGGCCTTAGAATCCATATGGTCATTAAATGTCCAGACGCCAGGCTTGCAAGAGATGGGCGCTGTCAAAATATGAAACGGTGGCGTGTGGAGGATCTAGTAATTCACAGCCTCGTGAGTGGCCTTGGGAAAAGGGGGTCGGTTAAATTCTTCGGTTTCATGTCTGGAGATACAGATGAGTACATATTATTCACACAAAGTGAATAGAGAAACGCGCCAATCGTGAACGAGTGATATAGTCTTTTTATTAATAGCTCAC
>QLPI01016195.1:10574-24639 GCA_003314275.1 Chroogomphus rutilus | reverse complement strand
TTGAGTCATTCAAAGGCCATCTATTCTGTGCTACCCCAGGACTACTTCACATCTTTTTTCATGAGCTCAAACAATGGCCTAGCATGGTGCAAGAACCTTTTGATGAACCTTCGGTAGAAGTTAGCAAAGCTAAGGAATGCTTGGATCTCCCTTTGGTTGCATGGGGTCAGCCATTCCATGATACCTGCTACTTTCACCAGGTCCATTTCTACCTTTCCATGAGATATAATAAGCCCCAGATATTTGATCCTTGTATGTTTGAATTCTCACTTCTCTGGCCAAATATAGAGCTTGTGAGCCCTCAGCCATTCAAGGACTTCTTGGACTACCTGATGGTGCTCTTTAAGGATCTCAATAAAGATGAGGATGTCATCTAAGTAACCATACACATGTCCCTCCATGACAAGATCCTGGAAGATATCGTTCATTTAGTTTGGAACATCACCAGGCTGTTAGTGAGGCCAAAGAACATAATGATGTTAGATTGTCTAATCCCACATACTATTCATATCTATAATAATGTCTTACAAAATAAGACATTATACATACAGAGCTCTATGGAGTAGTATTGGCAATCTGATAACTTACTAGGGCTCTGAACTTAACTTGTATAGACACACATGTCTTCACTCAAGGAGTCAACCTGAAAGGTTACCTATGTGGACTAGATGGTGTAGTGGTTAACACCATAGCTATATATGCTATAGCCCTGGGTTCAAACCCCAGTCCGGTCGTTCTTTTCACCTCAACAGGTTATGGGCCCCAGGCGCAACATGTTGCTGTTGGTGATCTGAATAGTACTGGATTAAGGGGAGGTGTTAGATTGTCTAATCCCACATACTATTCATATCTCTAATAATGTCTTACAAAATAAGACATTATACATACAGAGCTCTATGGAGTAGTATTGGCAATCTGATAACTTACTAGGGCTCTGAACTCAACTTGTATAGACACACATGTCTTCACTCAAGGAGTCAACCTGAAAGGTTACCTATGTGGACTAGATGGTGTAGTGGTTAACACCATAGCTATATACGCTATAGCCCTGGGTTCAAACCCCAGTCTGGTCGTTCTTTTCACCTCAACAAATGAGGGGCTCAAAGAGGCCTTGGTTTGTTTGGAGAGCTGCCTTCCACTTATCTCCTTCTTTTATCCACACATTGTTGAATCCTCACTGCACATCCAGCTTAGTGAAGTATTTGGCTCCTTGGAGTTATGCAATGAGCTCTAAGATGATGGAGAGTGGGTAGTGGTTCTTCACAATCATAGCATTAAGTACTTGGTAGTCCTAAACCAGCTACAGGGACCCATCCTTCTTCTTAAGGAAATCACCGGGCTTCTCATAGGGGACTTTGAGGGGCAGATATGACCAGTGTAGAGGTTTTCTTGCAGGAATTCATCCAACTCTTGCTGTTTGCTCAGAGATAGGGGGTAGACCTTGTATGCTGAGAGCTTTACTCTAGCCTCTAGTTCTATCACATGGTCCTATACCTTGGTTTGGGAAGTGAATCAAAGGATTTTTTCTCAAAGAGGTTACTAAAGTCTCAAAGGTAGGGTGGAATTGTCTCCTTCTCCTTCGTGAGCATACTTTAGAGGGCTTGTTTAGCTAATTATTGCACTGTGACTGTTATGGCAATGGTTGAGATGGGAACATTTTCAGGAGCCACAATCACAAATAGGTGATCCCCTGGCTCAAGGAAGGGCTTACGGTTGTCACAGTGGTCAGCTTTATTAGGATTATTGTCTGTCATACCTAGTGCAGGGCTGGGTTGAAATGGTCCGAATTGCCATCCCCTCTTGGCATTCTTTTTACAATTTTTCTCAGCAGGTATGGCATTGGATGGGACACCTATTCAGCCTGACCTCCTGCATCTGCCAATCAATCTCAGGGTTGTGATTACAAAGCCAAGGATAGCCAAGGATCATTTTGTGCTTACATAGGTTCATGACCACAAACACTGCCTGTTCTGACTGGTCTTGGTATTGTAGGATGGTGTTGACTGTGTTCTGAATTGCTCCTCCTTTGTTTGGGGTGCCATCGACATTATACACTGGAGCAGGGTAGGTCAGCAGACACTAGGGAATGGCATGGGTCACCCATGGGTCAAATGTAGGTGACCCACACCCAACCTATGGGAAACCTGAACCCATCAACCCATGGGGTTTTTCCCATGGGTCAACAGGTGTTGGATGTGCACCACACCTGCATGCATGTAGCATGTGTGCATATGGTGTGTTTATTGTGTTTGTGGTGGCACATATGCATATGTCACTTTTGTCGTATTCATTGCATTTGTGGCATCACATGCATGTATGTCGCTTTTATTGTGTTTGTGGCATTGCATGCATGTATATCACTTTTTATCATGTTCGTGTCAGTGCATGTGTGTATGCATACATCGTGTTTGTGTTAGAGTTGACACTACAGGTTGAGCCCAGGTCACAGGTGTACTTGGCTTGACCTGCACCCAAACCCATGGCCACCCGACCCAGTGACCCATGTGGGTTAGCATAACCCATGCATTTCCCTAGCAGACACATGGTTAATCTCTCTGCCTCAGCAAATTTATGGTCTACATATAAACAACCCCATTGCCCCACTGTCTAAGAGTGTGGTTGTGCCTTTAACTTCAGCTGTGTCAGTAGTTTGGATCTCTACTTTGAGGTTGAGTGAATTTGGTAAGGGTGTTACAATGTGAAGGAATGACGTAATCGTAATTAGTGTAAATCTCCCAAAGATGAAACAATGGCGAGGTTCGGGGCAGGGTATGGCTTCAACTTGTATGTTGCACCCACCGGATCGCACTGGCCCTAATTTCAGAAAGGTGAGACAGAGAATTAGCTAGTAGAGAATCAAGGTTGATTATCTGACTGAGGACTGAACTACTGAAGTACAAGATCTTTATACTACTTTCAAATCTACTAGGAGTCGATTAGATTCCTATAATAGAATAAGAAAGCCGAGGATTGTGAAAAGCGAGAATGGAAATACTACACCCCAAATAATGATCTCCTCCATGACATTGGGGAGTGATGTGTCACTCCAATTCCCAACAGAGTTACCCTAAGGAACATAATAGCAAATCGGATATAAGAGACTGAGCAGAATTGCGAATAAATGAAAGTGGAGCGGAACGTAAATGAAAGGATATTAAATGTAAATGAAGATGGAATGGAATAGCGAGCATATGGAGTGTGATGTAAATGGAATGAATGAATTGACAGGAGCATGTGATGCCAAGACAAATACACTAGGTGCATATAGTCCGTGGGCTAAGGGCATATAGTTGAATAGGCAAGCGAGGGCAGAGTTGGGCTAAGTGGGCTGAAATGAATAGTCAGGTATGCCGGCGTACGGTTCCTGACAGTATCTCCCCCTTATGGCTGAGTCCCACAAGGCCATGGAAATGAAGTTCTAGAACAGTGGCCCCATTAGAGTTCGGAAATGCAAAGTATATAAGAGTGACCGTGAGGGAGTTTGGGGGGTAATCATCGTTGACATTGCCAATGGAAGACTTGTACATTAACCCCTCGTACATCCACAAACTCATGGGCATATACAGCTCACCCATCGCGTCATACCTCAACACCCCTCATCCTGTTAACATCCCCACCCCTTCATCATCCACCATTGAACGTGCCAGGACTCAACTCGAAGAAGATATGCAAGGCGCCATTGACATGAGGGTGCTGTGGATTGAAGGATCGCACTCAAAAAATGCAAAGGTAAGTAAGCCTCCTCTCATGATTCAACTTCTTTGCTTATCGGTTGTTTCCTTCAGTATGCTCGCCTCAAAATGTGAGGTGACAACACCAACAACCTTGTCATGTTCTATCATGATGCGAGGTTGGTTGAGGAGGATGAAGGTACCCCTTGGATCGAGGGTCGTAAATCGGACGCTCCATGTGATCGATGCATCAAGTGTCGAAACATGTGTCTGAGGAAGTGGGATGGCAAGTTAGATTTGGGTGCATGTGTGTGGTGTAGTGAGAGGGGAGTTGGGTGTTCAATAAATGTGTGAGGTAGGGGCACTAGTAAGAGAAAAGGGAAAGGAAAGGCAAGAAATAGCGAGGTTGAGGGAAGTCCGAGAAAGAAAAGGGTGAGGGAAGGTACGTCTGAGGTTCGGGATTCGGACAGGCTAGGACCTTTGAAAAGGGTGAGAGTCCAGCCTAGGATGCATACTCCCCTCTTCCAAAATGGGGCCTCAAGTTCTCGTTCCTCATCCCCTCCACTTCCTGACCCATCCACCCTCTTACCACCATCGGTGGTACTGACACCACAAATAAGGGTATCAACCCCCATGCCTCCATGCCCTCTACCACCTCCTACTCCTCCACCTCCTACTCCTTCACCTCCTACTCCTCCACCTCCTACTCCTCCTCCACTGCTATGCCATCTCTACCGCCTCTTCCTTCACTGCCTCCCGTAGTCATCCCCCCTCCTCCCCTTGCCGTTCCTGCACCTGCCAAGCCCTCCCCAGTCATCGCCTTGACTGCAGCTCTAGTGGAGCTCAAGCAGTCAGTTGATGAACTTCGGCATGAAGTTGCAGATAGCAAGCATGAAAATGCCGAGCTGAGGATGACCAACAAGGAATTGCAAGCAGAGGTAAGGAACTTATCATTGCAGATAGGTTATCAGACGTCTGCCAGTGCACATGTAGTACAGGAACCGCCCAGGGTGCGGGGAACTTGGGAGAATTGGGTGTTGGGGTCTGGAAACCCGAGGAGTGCTTTTGATGACTTGGAGGAAGGAGAAATAGAATTAGGATTGTAGAATAGGAATGGGTGACTTAATTGTATAATTGAATTTGACTTGAACATGAATATTGGGTAAAGGTTCAGAATTAAGAGTTGAATTGGAATAAGGAATGATGGAATGGAAACTGAGGTTTGAACTTGAAAACAGAAGAAGAAGCTGAATTGCAAGTTGGAATGAGTGAATCGGAATTGAGGGTTTTTTTTTTTTTTTGAACTTGAAGATGGAATGAACGGAACTGAAATGTGGGAGTGATAATGAATGGAATGAGCGAGAGTGAATGGAAGAGAAATTGCAAGGTGCTTATGGAATGGGTAATGGTCCAGGTTTGGATGGATACGACTTGTGAAAGTCTTTAATGAGTTCTGAAGCGTGGTTGAGTTCTGTTGCAAGGAGCCATGAAGTTTCTTCATCTGTGCCTTCATATCCTGCCCACCACACTAAGTATAACAACTTGCATGCTGTACGTCAATTATCAATTTTTGAGTCAAGGATCTCGGATATCTCGAATTTGGTTTCGCCGTTGATTATGACTGGGGGTGGAGGTGGTTGAATGTGATTTGGAATGGGATTAGGAGAGGCTGGCTTGAGCATTGAAATGTGGAATACAGTATGTACTGCATTCATGTAGCCTGGGAGTTTCAGAGTAACTGAGTGAGTACTGGGATGTGCAATGATTTCAAATAGACCCAAAAACTTCTCAGCTAGCTTTTTCACAGGACGGGTAGTCCTGAGGAATTTGGCTTTGATAAACGCGAGACTGCCAATAGGAAAGTCTGGAGATAGGAGTTGTTTAGCGTCAGCTGAGGTCTGGTACATTTGTTGAGCATCGAGGATATTGGTTCGAAGTTGCTAATGCAACTTGTCCAGATACATTTGTCTTCTCGAGCATAAAGGTTGTGTTTGCGTAATCGTCAAAGAACTTCACGAATGTGTTCGATATGCGAGGATTTGTCTTTGGAATAGATGAGGATGTCATCCAAATAGACGATGGTGCAATTGTCTAATAGATTGCCAAAAATGTCGTTCATGAAGTGCTGAAATGCAGCAGGGGTGTTAGAAAGTCCAAAAGGCATGACAAGCCACTCAAAGGATCCATAACGTGTCCTAAAGGCCGTCTTCCTTTCATCCCCTTCGGCAATTCGAATGAGGTGATAGGCATGTCTGAGGTCAATTTTAGTGTATATATGAGCTTTCTTGGGGGCATCTAAGAGGTCGGAAATAAGGGGAAGTGGATAACGGTCCTTCTTTGTAATTCTGTTTAGACCACAAAAGTCTATACAGAGTCATAGGGAGCCATCTTTCTTGTATATGAATAGTACTAGGGTGCTATGTGACAAACATGAGGGTCAAATGAAGTCCATATTGAGGTGTTCATTGATGAAATCTCATAGTGATTGGAGTTTGGATACTGAGAGGGAATAAATGGGACCAAGAGGGGGCGAAGTGCCATCCTTGAGGTTGATCTTGAGATCGTAGGGTCTATGAGGTGCTAGTGTATTACCGTGCTGTTTACTAAAGACATCAGCGAAGTCATGATAGAATTCTGGAACATGCTGTTTAATGCTATCCAGGTTGTCGGAGGAATCGACTGTTGTGGAGCCTCGAGCATATTTGTTGAGATCCACAAGGTCGAGTTGAAAGGCTTGCGAACCTTCTAGTTTGCAGGTGTGAACAAATGCTTCTGCATTAACTAGGGCTATCCGCGGCACCTCCAACTTTGGAGATGGCAACAGATTGCTTGGAAGTGGGGTGCTGGACTGTGAAGCAGCGTTTGAGGCCTGAGGTGTTGGAACGGTGGTCGGTTTTGTAGACTTGAAGGTTATACTGCCAAATACCCAGTCAATTGATGGATTATAGTGGGTGAGCCAGTTGAAGCCAAGTACTGTGGAGAAACTGCCATCCAATGTTGTTACATAGAAAGTAATGTTCTGAAGTTTGCCAGTTGGAAATCAGATAGGAATCATAGTGGTCTGAGTAATCCCAGAATTAGTAGAACCATCAAATAATTTCACCGGAATAGCAGGAACTGAATTAGTTGGCAAAGAATATTTTTACACAACTCGTGATTCAATAAAGCAGTCTGAAGAACCACAATCTAAGAGCGTAACAAGAGGAAGTTTGGAAATAAGAGAACAAGACAGATTAAGTATTAGCGAAGTTTTCGAAGTCTCAGAAGTAGAAGATACATGAGAAATAGGAGAAAGGGTGTTCGAGAATAGCATGTGAGAGAGGCTAATGCAATCCTCAGCTCGTGCATTTCTGAGGTTGCAGCTTATTTTTTTGACTCTGTCGCCATGTTGTCTTCGGCATTGGTGTCGGATGTGCTCGCCTTGGTCGCGTGTGCTTTTGTCGTTTTCTTGTTGTTGGAGTTGTTGGATTTGTTGTTAGAAGAAGAAGTCGATGAGGATTGGGAATTGGATTTGGGGCAGTCCTTGACCATGTGACCTTTTGAAGCACACAAGAGACAAAGTCCCACATCAATTCGCCTTTGATGTTCTTCGGGCAATAGCTTCCCATCTTTTCCGAGCTTGGACAAAATGCTGTTAGCATTGTTGTTATTGTTGGAAGACTTATCATTGCCATTCTTCTTCCCTCCCTTCTTACTCTTCTTGTTGTTCGAGTTATTGGAGTTGGAGGAAGACTGGTTGTTGTTGTTGTTAGAGTTGGATTTGGATGAGGACCTGTTCAGCTTGCAAGGCATTCCGAAGTTGTCGAACTCCTTGTGTTCCCAATATCTGCTGTTGATCTTGAGTGAATATTGTCTGAGTTCAGCGAGAGTTTTGAATCAAGGGAAATGAAGGAGGCTGTCCTTAATACGTCTGGCCAACCCTTTGTATGCTGCATGTGCGAGGGCGGTGTCATTCCACTGAGTGCAAGTGGAGTCTCTGGCAAAGTTGATGAAGTATCATGCCGCACGATGGGTGTCCTTCATGACTATCTTGCCAAGCTCAATTTCACCTTGCACAGTGCTGTTGAATGGACTGAAGTTGGTCTCAAATTCTTGATGAAAGTCCTTCCAGACCTTAAGCCAGCTAGGCTCAGGTTGGATTTCACCTAGAATTGCAGGTTCAAAGTATTGGAGTGCGGGGCCTGTGAGGTACAAAATGCCATACTGGACCCTCAACGTATCCGTCAAGAATGCAGACAGATGGTCTCGAAAGTTCAGTGCACATTGTAAGAAGAATGTGCGAAGCTTAGCTTGGTCGGTGCCATCATAAACCTCAGGCTCACAAACCTTGGCATGATGACCAGGGTTGGGATTAGATCTAGGTGGTGGTTGGGCTAATCAATTGATGAGTGCCTTGACAATTTTGTCTGAACTAGAAGTGGAATTAAGAGTTGGATTGGAATTAAGAGTTGGATTAGAAACATGAGTGGGGTTCAGATTTGCAACTTGAACAGGGTATGGATTTGCCTCATCGTCATTGTTATCGTCAATTGGCTCTTCTTCATCATTGTCCTCATGTTCAGGAGGAGCGTTTCCGCCTGATGGGCCAGCTTCACAAATCGAAGGTTGTTCTGACAGCCGTTGAAGTGAGGAAATCTCCTGCAACTGACTTGGGACTTCTACAATGAAAGGTAGACTATGAGTAGTGGATCGAGTATTCATGATAGTCGTGATATGCAAAGATGATATGCAAAAAGAGGTGCGATCAGGTGTAGAAGTCAGATAATACTGTTACGATGTGAAGGAATGACGTAATCATAATTAACATAAATCTCCCAAAGATGAAACAATGGCGAGGTTCAGGGCAGGGTATGGCTTCAACTTGTATGTTGCACCCACCGGATCGCACTGGCCCTAATTTCAGAAAGGCGAAACAGAGAATTAGCTAGTAGAGAATCAAGGTTGATTATCTGACTGAGGACTGAACTACTGAAGTACAAGATCTTTATACTACTTTCAAATCTACTAGGAGTCGATTAGATTCCTATAATAGAATAAGAAAGCCAAGGATCGTGAAAAGCGAGAACAGAAATACTACACCCCAAATAATGATCTCCTCCATGACATTGGGGAGTGACGTGTCACTCCGATTCCCAATGGAGTTACCCTAAGGAACGTAATAGCAAATTGGATATAAGAGACTGATCAGAATTGCAAATAAATAAAAGTGGAGCAGAACGTAAATGAAAGGATATTAAACATAAATGAAGACAGAATGGAATAGCAAGCATATGGAGTGTGACGTAAATGGAATGAATGAATTGACAGGAGCATGTGACGCCAAGATGGATACACGAGGTGTATATAGTCTGTGGGCTGAGGGCGTATAGTTGAATAGGCAAGCAAGGGCAGAGTTGGGCTGAGTGGGCTGAAATGAATAGTTGGGTATGCCGGCATATGGTTCCTGACAAAGGGGATAGACACCACTACATAGTGCTTTGGGAGGGCCCATTCCCAGTGTTTCAGCCAAGGGGAGTGGTGTGAGGGTTTTAGCATATCTATTAGGGGGGTGTCTTTATCATTTGCATTTATGGGCTTAGTATCTGAGTACTGGGTTGTATTTTCTATACCAGAATCTATAGACAGAGCAGCAAAATGATTAAACAGGGGCAATGAGGGCACATCCTTCACTTGCTGCCTTGGAAAAATCCTCTAGCTCCTCCTCCTACTTGCCTTTGGGCTCAGTCATCTCCCAAACATCAGTGGCAACTGTTTTGGAACCCAAGAAGCTGTGACAAAACTTTGGTGTGAACCAAGGCAAGTCAAGTTCTCTGACAAGATGTAGGAGGACAACAAAATACACCTGCATAGGCTATTTTTACAGAGAACCCAATTAAGAAATTATACTCTGGAGATTCACATAATCTGTTATCACAAGAGTATTGCAATAAATATTTAAGGAAATCTCACATAGCCATGAAAAATGTCTTTATTGATTCTTATGTGTGATGCTGCCATCGGACTCAGTGTTTTGGAACCCGAGAAGCTATGACAAAACTTTGGTGTTAACCAAGGCAAGTCAAGTTCTCCCACAAGATGCAGGAGGACAACAAAATACACCTGCACAGGCTATTTTTATGGAGAACCCAATTAAGAAATTATACTCCAGAGATTCACGTAATCTGTTATCACAAGAGTATTGTAATAAAGATTTAATGAAATCTCACATAGCTGTGCAAAATGTCTTTATTAATTCTGATCCAGGTCATTTGTCCAAAGAGAATATTTAAGGGGGGTCTTGTCAGGTATCCTGTTTGTTACATATAGAATTAATAGTTTAAGGATGTTAAACTATTAGTTCTAGACTGGTTTAGGTTTATTTCTACTTTTCTAATTTTTATCTGACTTTAGTTTTTTAAAGGGGTGAGGTGTTCAGAAGGTATTAGAATTCCTTGGAAGCTGGTGGAGTCATTGTGTTACCATTGTCACTACTTTTACAATAAAGAAATATAATATTCCCATGACTGGTACTCCTGTGACTGGTCATGTCACTAAATATTAATATTATGTAAGTCATGCTTCTGGAACTGACTGTTTATGTAATTAGTATTATATAAGTCCAGGAATTTGTTGTACATTGTGGACTGAGAACTTGAGCCAGGAGTTTGGAGCTACTTTCATAGATTTAGGTAATTGGCTCCATAGTTGTTGTACATTGTGGGTCCACACATTGATGTGTGAAAATATAGATGTTTTTATGATTATCCATAGGCTCAATCTCCTTGATAATTAAGAGTTATTTACTGGAGGTAATTCACCCTTAATTGGCTAGCTAAAAACATTATAAT
This sequence comes from Chroogomphus rutilus, assembly GCA_003314275.1. Classification (NCBI taxonomy): domain Eukaryota; kingdom Fungi; phylum Basidiomycota; class Agaricomycetes; order Boletales; family Gomphidiaceae; genus Chroogomphus; species Chroogomphus rutilus. Next base: position 14,141 of record QLPI01016195.1, on the reverse strand, counting down.
ATTTTTGTGTTGCCAAGATATGGCTGATTCAAGTGGAAATGTTCTTGAGGAGAGGGTTGGATTCTGCAGGCTGACTCAGCTTGAAAAAATGACTAAAAATAATTGGGAGCATTTCTTATTCCCTAACAGCAACCATCTAGTATTTCTTTGGCTCTTCACACTCCTCAGATATCATGAAGCAGACATCATATACTTGGAGGCAGTCTTGAGCAAAGTGGCCAACTTTGACACAGTGTTGACATGTAAGAGGCAAGGTGAAGCACTGCATAGTTGCATCGACATCCATAGGTATGGGTCCTGATGGTGGTGCTGAGGGAGGTAGTGCCACTGCCATCCATGTCCTGGGCAGTACAGGTGTAGGGTGCCTGACCTGCAGCTCACCAGTCCTATGGCCCATCTGTGACAGAAGGGTGTGTGAGGTTAGGGAATGGCACGGGTCACCCATGGGTCAAATGTGGGTAACCTGCACCTAACCCATTGGGAACCTGAACCTGTCAGTCAACCTATGGGTTTTCTCCCATGGGTCAACAGGTATTGGGTGCATGTTGCATCTGCACGACTGTGCTGCATTTGTATCGTACGTCACATTCATGCTAACATGAACATGCTGTACATGCAGGCACCAACATGAACATGTTGTATGCATGCACATATGGCTCCTTGGTGTTGGCACATGTGATGCATGCATGTCGTATGTGCATGCAGTGCATGCATGTCATATGTGCGTGCAGTGCATGCATGTCATATGCACATGTGGTGCATGTATGTCATATACATATGCATATTGTATACACACACATACAACAGGAGCAAGTGCCCAGTTGCATGTCATACACGTGTACATGCACACATACATAGTTGATGCGCCAGATTGGGCCAGGTCATGGGTGCTCTCAGCTTGACCCACACCCAAACCCAAGGGCATCTGACCTGGTGACCCATGCAGGTTGGCCTAACCTGTGCTATTCCCTATGTGAGGTCATGGATCAGGGCCCTTGAAAGGCTTCGTTTGCCATATGTGTGAGTGCTACCTGTTAAATACACAACCCCAAGCTTCAGTTCACTTGGTCATACCAGCTGAATGATCCTTACTGTCTAATCCCATTTACAAGTGACAAGTCATTCCTCACTAGTATGTGGTCTTGGCTCAGTACATTAGGGTCATCACTCAGTTCATTCCACTTCATTCTATTCCATTCCATCCCCTTCTGTCCTCGCTTATTCTTTTATGCATCTTGTTTCTTGCTGTTTCAATTATGTTCTATGCTCGGTCATTAACTGAACTTTCCATACCTTGTTTCTATATCTTATCCTTTTGCATACTTTTGGTTGTGATACCCTATAACATGTCAAGGTCATTCATTCCCATTTCTTTAACTATATGTATAAGTAGCGCATCAGATGTATGTAGTTCTTGAAAGATTATAGCATCCTGTATACTCTTTGTCTAAGTCCTTACCCAGGCTGACATTCTTGGCACTCTCCTGAGTCATCATCTTTCTGAAATCCAGTGGCTTTGTGGAAGAAGGGTGCAATGCATAAGTACATTGAAGCCAGCCACATATATTCAGTCTGTTGGACTAGGCCAATACCCTGCCAGCATTGTGTTCTCAGCACTATTATACTAGTGCTTGGCTCATGCAGTCTTGGCACCTCAGTGCTTAACAGTATTATCAGAACCAACCTATCTTCTATAGTACACTTCTTACTATATGCCCCCTCAAACTAGATCCATGAACTGTGCTGAGAACAGCCAGCTCACCCCTATGGTTTTGCAATGCAGGGCACATGATGACTCTGGCACTCTGCCCTTCCACATTGGTTATGCCCCACTGCAAGCAATTGAACTACAACATCTTCCCCCCCCCCTTTCAGCAGCATTTGTGCATTGAGGAGGTGGTCAATGTTAATATCAAGTACAAGATAATGGTGATGGCAATCCAGAACTTCACCCAGTAGAGGAAGAACTCAGTTTGGTACACTCTCATGAGGATACCAATGCTGAGGGACAACCTCAAATCAATCAACAGGTGCAGGCAGCACCTTTGATACTACCCACACCTACTCCTCCTCATACCCCCAGGGCTGTGCCTCCTCAACCCAGGCAAGCTCTGCAGGCCAGGCCCTCTCCAGGTCTGCCAAAAATGATGTTTTAAATGTGATCCTCAAACTTGGCAGAATGGCCTGGCAATATTATCAGGATGGTCAAGCTGCCAGGATTTGTGAACTGGATCCCTTTGATGGGTCCGACCTAACAAAGCTGAAAGGCTTTATTTTTTTATCCAGGATGAATTTTCAAATGTAGCCCAACTCATTTCCTGACAACAGGCAAAAGGTCAACTACATGGTCTCTTACCTGAAGGGAATGGCTTTGGAATGCTTCGAGCCTTATTTGACCAGAAACCCCAACACAGAACCTCATTGGGCAAGCGACTTGGAATTATTTATCAATGAGCTACAAATCAATTTCAGTTCATGGGACAAACAAGCTGATGCTAAAATTGCTCTCGAGAAATTAACCATGCATAACAATCATAAGGCAATACAGTTTTTTGTAGAATTTTACAGGCTTTTGGTTCTTGTCAATGTCAAGTACATGTACCGAGATTCCAATAATTTGGCAGCACCGACAAGTCATCCTATATCCACGTACTAGTGCCCATGCCACATGCAAATCACTTTGTATGCTGGTCTCAGCTCGGCACATCTGCCATCTACATTTTCTCGTCCCCATCCCTCATTCACTTTACCTCATTCACCATCCATTAATCCCACCCTATCCACTTCTTAATCCTCAACCCACCTCACCTCGGGACATCCTGTCCTTGTTTTATCCTCATCTACAACCCTATTGTTTTATAGTTAGGCACTCCCTATTATCCTATCCTTGGCCACATTCCCATTATTCTATTTCTATTGTTCTATCCCTGTTTGCATTCCTTCATTCTAATTTTACTCATTGTGGACAATACTCCCACATGCTCTGCATACCTTATTGTTCTACATTCCTTATTCCACATGTTGCCTCTTAAAACTATATAAGTAGGGCATGCATGTACATACTTCCTCATTCTAGGTATCGACTAGGCTTAGGCCCCTTGTCTCCTCTCTCCTCTGTAAAGTCCTCTACTCAGGCCAGCACTTCGGCACCCCCAGAGTACCTCCTCTGTCCCAAATTGGTGGCATGCATGGCAAGTAGGGTGCAATGCATGAGTATGTTGAAGCCAAAGCCACTACTTCTGGCCTGCAGGACTTGGCTGTTACCCGTCCGCATCCTTGGGATTACCAAAGTTTGACAGCTTGACAGTCAACTACAATGACAACACTTTCCTTCAGAAGGTGTATATGGCTCTACCAAAATGTTTCAAAGATGGCCTCATCCACTTTGACAAACCCCATAATCTCAACAACCTGCAAAATCTCATTCAACAGATTGACATGAGGTATTGTAAAAGGAAGGCAGAACAGGCTCAGGAGGGTAGTAGTGAGTTGAAGAAAGAATCAAGTCTGGCAATAAGTCCTCTCTGGACAAATGCCAGCAAGGCAACAATAACAACAACAGCAAGG
>QLPI01016195.1:0-10528 GCA_003314275.1 Chroogomphus rutilus | reverse complement strand
TAACCTATATAAGTAGGACATGCATGTACATATTTCCTCATTCTGGGTATCGACTAGGCTTAGGCCCTTCTACCTTCTTCTCCTCTGTAAAGTCCTCGACTCAGGCCGGCATCGTCAGCATCCCCCCGAGTATCTGTCTGTTGCAAATCCAGTGGCACGCACGGCAGGTAGGGCGCAACGCACGAGTACATTGAAGCCAACGCCACTACTCTTGGCCTGCAGGACTTGGCCATAGTCCGCCCGACCTTTTCGACAACACCCCTCGGCAGTACCGAAGTCCGTCAGTAACCGAAGCTTGACAAGGGAGAAGAATTGCATTCAGGAGGAATTTATCTTCATCTAAAATTTACTCAATTTTGATACATATAATCTTAAATCAGTGATTGCTCACTTTTTCTGAGAGGTTTTGTCATAAGGTGTTCACATTAGAGAAGCTATTCATCTTCTATTGCTAATTACACAAAAACTCCAAGTGGGATTTGACCTAAATTGATCTTAATCTGATCACAAAGATATTGGGGCTATGTTATGGCCCGTACTCTCAATAAACCCATACCAGCCCCCACAACCACCCATACCTTTTCCGGGACTTTCCGACTGTTAAAAGTCTGGAACAATCACTTTCCATAAATCTGTCACACCCACCCAAAGTTCTGTATTCCTGAGTCTCCGAGAGTCCAAGACCAAGGTTCCGCTCTTTTGATAAACGACGTACAGGATCATCACGTACCTGTTACGATGTAGAGAAAGGACGTAATCGTAATATATTTAATCTCCCAAAGGCGAGGCAATGGCGAGGTTCTGATTGGGGCTTGGCTTCAATGTATTGCGTTGCACCCACTAGACCGCACGGTCCCCAATTTCGTAAGGGCGAGACAGAACAGAAGTTGAACAGAGGAACCTTAGTCGAAATCAAAGTTGATTTTCTGACTGAAGACTGAACTATGAGTACAAGATCTGTTATACTACTTTCTAATCTACTAGGAGTCGAATAGATTCCTATAATAGAATGAGAAAGCCGAGGATCGTGAAAAGCGAGAAACAGAAATACTACGTCCCAAATAATAATCTCCTCTGTGACATTGTGGAGTGATGTGTCACTCCAATTCCCAACAGAGTTACCCTAAGGAACGTAATAGCAGATCGGATATAAAGGACTGAGCGGAATTGCGAACGGATGAAAATGAAATGAAAGATATTAAACGTAAATGAGGACGAAATAGAATAGCGAGCATATGGGATGTGATGTAAATGAGTGGAGTGAATTGACAGGAGCATGTGATGCCAAGACGGATACACGAGGTGCATATAGTCTGTGGGCTGAGAGTGTTATGTTGAATAGCAAGCGAGAGCAGAGTTGGGCTGAGTGGGCTGAATTGAATAATCGGGCTTGCCGGCATACGGTTCCTGACAGTACCTCACTCCCTTGTTCTTCGTTCTGTATTAGCCCCTTGTACTCTTCCCTCCCCTTGTCTTTACTCGGCAAAGATAGTACAAAGACTAGATACATGTATATAAGTCACCAGTCGACTGGACTATTTGCCAGTATGAATATCAACTTAATTCTGCGTCATAGTTTCCGATTAAGTTCTGGTAAACTTTCCAACTTTCTGAAATTAGGGACAGATGATCGAGGAGGGGGCAACATATAAGTTGAAGCCAAGTCCCTGCGACCTCGAACCACTTGTACTGCCCTATACCGTGAACAGTTCCAAGACCCCCGGCACTTCCCGTCTTTCCGTCCCCATTCCAATTCTGATCCTGAACCCGCAACCTTAGTCCCTCCATCCCCAGAGTACGAACCCCCCTTTGGAAACCATTCAGAACCCTCTGGAAGCCTCTAGCTAAGTGCCGACACGTGGATTTAACAGGCTACCAAAGTGTGACATGTGATATGCTAATTATATAAAGAAATGGATGACCAATCACACCGGGCTGCAAATTCCATGCACGGAGAATTAGGTGTCACGCTTGTATCAAGGATTCCTATGTGTGACATTTTGACCTGTTGCACAAAAAATTTACTCTGCTACAACAACAGCTTTTTTGCCCACATAATATAGAGCAAAGATGTTCTCAAGATACTTCTTAACTGTTATATAATTTTTTTAAAATTTAATCTACAAAATTTTGAGCTAAAATTGAGCTTGACTGAAATCTGTATCAAGGAAGTCTACTATACTGTAATCTGCCAGATTATCTAGTGCTGCCAGCATTCTTAAGTTGGTCGCTAACTACTAAGACTTATTGACAGAGGTTTATTTGTAGAGTAAATCTCAAACCCTTCTACCAAAGTGGAAGGTTTCTTGGCTAAAATATAAAAGGTATCAAGTAGATAATACAAGGAGTAGCTACATGTATATAACCCCCTAGTCAACTGGACTATTTGCCAGTATGAATATCGACTTAATTTGCGTTCTAAGTCCCGATTCAGTTCTGGTACTTTTCTGACTTAGTCTGTTTGCCTTTCTGACTTTCCAAAAATTACAGACAGATGATCGAGGAGGGCGCAACACATAAATTGAAGCCAAGTCCCTCTGACTTCAAACACCTAAATGACTAGTCGTATCGACTCAATACTGTGAACGACCTCCACCCTAAGTCCCTGGTGCTTCCCGTCCACTTTCCATCCTTCCATCCATCTGTGAATCCAACCCTCAACCCCCTTCAACTTTGGGACCTCAACCCCCCTCATGGAACCCCTCAGAAACCTATGGAACCCTTCCAGAAGTATTTCCTTAAGCACCTGACATGCAGATTTAACACCTATACTTACACTATGCCCCCAATTTCCCCCCATTCTCCCCCTACCTAGATAGTGTTTAGCAAGTCTGCTCACCAACAATGGCCAATCCTTGGCCCACCCTTCCCAGGATACACACCCTCCCCAGACACAAGTCTCTACTCCTTCAGCCTGTGTTGGAGGGTGCCCTTTGCAATGTGTTAGGGAACGGGGAGTTCTCCCTTATTTTCTACAAGACTTCCGAACCGGATCAGCCTACAAGATCCAAACCTCTCCTCCAAGGAATAATCCAACTTAAATCAGTCTCATCTGGACTACCAAAAAAATATTATAATGCTTTGGCTGGCCATTTAAGAGTGAATTACCTATAAGTAATTAACTCTTAAATCATCAAAGCTCTTCAAGCCCAAGGAAAACCTCCAAAAAACACTTATATTTTTCGCTTATTTTCCATTTGGACCCACAAGGACCCACAGCCAGGCGCCAAACAATTACACATGGAAATTGGCACCAAACTGCTGGCTCAAGTTCTCAAGACTACATTGTACAACAAATTCCTGGGTTTATATAATAACTATTACATACAAGGTCAGCCCAGAAGCACGGCTCACTTACTATTAATATTTCGTGACTTGACCAGTCACGAGACTACCAGCCGTGGGAATATGACTCATTAGTGACTCGTTTAGTGACTCATAGGGTGACTCGTAACTTCTACAGGCTTCCAGGACTTTCCATTCCTTTCCACACCCTTCCACTAATTTCAGGAAAGTCTTGCCTTATCGGGGAGTTACATAATCAGCTTAGAATTAGTATATATAGAGACTAGTTCTGTAGCGCAGAATAAATCAATCTTACTCTTATCTTATAGAGACTAGTTCTGTAGTGTAGAATAAATCAATCTTACTCTTATCTTTAATCCACCGGATTATCTAGTGCAGCAAGCACTCTCATATAAGTCAGTCTGAAGACCAACTTAGGTACATTGGTCCGAAGACCAGCTGCCACCCTTTCCGTCAAGAGGTCCGAAGACCAATTGGCAAAACCGAGGTTCATTCCAAAGAGTGAAGCTCACCCTTCTACCGAAGTGGAAGGTTCTCGGCTATAACAGAAAAGGTACGCAAAAACATAGTAAAAGAACTAAACCCAGATTATACAGAACATCAAGTGGAAATAATCCTAGGCAAGGGTAGAACTAATAGTTTACACTCATAAACTATTATTCCTACACATAATTGACAAGGCACCTGCCAAGGCCCCCTCTAAACAATTCTTTTTGGACAACAACCTGGACTGGCATTCACTTGCTATCGTCTTGTCGGAGAACTTGACCAGGCTTTTATCACACCAAAGTTTTGTCACGCTTCTCGGGTTAAATCATCAACGGTTCCAAAACACAATGGAAGGGACTGAGATGTCCCTAATGGAAAGCTTCCAGGTATTAATAATGTAATCAATATTATGTTAGTTAGTTGTAACATAGGCCATAAATGGCCTCATGTAGCTATAAAAATGGATATTATCATCATTTTAATTCAGAATGTTATGTAATAATTTAGGTATAAGACTCTCTAATAGAAACTCTTCTGAATCTGCAATGTCAAATGTGTTAAATTTCCCCTGAAGCATGCAATACAAAACACGGGTGATGGTTATAATTCGACAAGTGAAAATTTTAGCTACAGCGTTAATTATGTAATGCAGACACGTCACATGGCATGTTGTGGTGCGAACTCGCAATATTCCCAACACACCTTCTCAAGTAAAGTACCACATGAGTTAAAAAGCAAACAACTCATCGGAATCATGTGCAATAGCAGCTGTCTCCTCTTTCCTCCCTGGACACTGAGAGCGAAAGTGACCTTTCTTCCCACAACCAAAACAGACAATCTCTGAGACATCACGTCCTTTCTTGCCAACAAGTGTGGATTCTCCAAGTTTGACCTTTTCATCTTCCCTTTTGACAACCTCAATCTCCTGTCGTCGTTCTTCATTTGCAAGCCGAGTGATAACATTCTCGAGTGTGATATCTTCTGGATGAGCGGCATCCAACATGACAATGATTTGGTTGTAGACCATATGTAGTCCATTTGTGAGCATGAGGATAACGTCATCGTCGGTCACATCTACTCCAATGGCCTCTAGTCCAAAATGCATGCCTTTCACCCTGCCAATCCATGATGCCATGGTTTCCACAACCTCCTGAGACTCGTTCACCTTCATTCTTGCATTAATAAATGCACGCCGCATAGCCAGCTTCGAACCAAAGCCTTGAGCCTGATGGACATGCCATAGTTCTGCCCAGACCTTCTTCGGGTCGAGATCCTTCATATGGGGCAACTGACCGGCCATGACCCTCTTGATCATCCTGGCCCTGGTCTGCCTCATCTTCATCTCGTACTCTGCAACGGCCTTCCTGGCACCAACCGTATCACCTTCTGGTTTCACAACCATACAAAAAACATATTCCCACAGTCCTCGTTCCACCAAGTCTGCTTCCATACATATCTCCCATTCTGTGTAGTTCCCATTGGTAAGGGCAGCAAATGTTGGATCACAGTCTTCAGACATAACAGGGGTAATTCAGATAAGATATGGTTTTGCGGTTTTCACGAAGGCGAGTAAGAGGATGAGTCAGTACACTCGAGTCATCCAATACGGGTGTGGTCGAATTATGTTGAATTTCCCCTGAAGCACGCAGTACGAAACGCGGGTGATGGTTATAATTCGACGAGGGAAAATTTTAGCTACAGCGTTAATTATGTAATGCAGACACGTCACATGGCATGTTGTGGTGCGAACTCGCAATATTCCCAACAAAACGACCCAGAGCAGTTTACCACACTTCACTCCATTAAATGACTTCTTTTTAAATCACGCCTTACATTCAACTCATTCCACCCAGATGTTTTTTTTCCTAAAGAGCACTCCAGATCACATGTGTTAAATCACTTACATTCCATTATTATATTACAATGAATTACTACAAATCATGAAATATCAGTAAATCTTAGCTAATTTTATATGATTTGATATAATCATTGAAAATCTCATGCAGTTTAGAGCTCAAACCATCTGAAATGAGATGAGATCTCAGGAGATTTTGACTGATCCCACAAGGTCACCAAAGGTATCACGGAATGATTCTACTTGTGATATCATCTCGTTAGGTCACTGCATGTCTCTTTTGGCAAAGCCAGTCAAATTCATGAACAGCTCAGCTCTGTTCCAATGGAGCATCTAGTTGCAGTGACACTGTACCGTTCTAGCCACTGTGGAAATATATACGACATGCAATGGGGTATCTACTATCTATCTCTATCTTGAATTTACTCTACCTTGGTCTACTAATGAAATTTTGAGACAACCATGTTAATCTCGTTGAGTTGACGACATAATGCTCACCATAGCCAGTTCAGGGTCTCCGCTGCTTTGCATTGCTGTATGTATCCGGAAACCAGGTAAGTATGCTGAGTATGATACGCCAAAGGTTCTTGTCCATTCTCCTGGTGCTGAGTTGTCTTGAGACCTCGTTGGTCGATATCTTGACGTCTTTTCTAAAGGAAGCTTGGCGGAGATTGAGGAGGATACGTGCTGTGAAGATGGAGTGCAAGTCCCGCTGCATCCTGTCGGAAAGTTGTATCATTAATTGTGGTGGATTAATCACTATCGGAAAAGATTGAGACGAACGAAATGAGCTTTGGCTGGGGTAGGGGCTTCATAAAATATTTTTTTAAGTAGGCACTGTCAGCTTAAGTAAATAAAACATACCGTCACACAGGAAATAATGTTGATAAGAGATGCGACTAGGTTGTTTGTGAGTGGCCCCCTGGATGGTCCCAATTGGAAAGGAATCGCTGGAACATACGGATTATGTATAGGTAAAATAATATACCTGTAATATCAGTGAAATGCAGTTAGAAACATGATTGATGGTGGGATACACTCCAGAGGCTCACCATCTCGGTACAAGGTCGTAATCAGTTTGCTGGTGTGATTATTAAATCGCACTGTACCCAGATCATAAGACACACGAAGTGCTAAAAACCCACGGGAACGCACAGATTTCCCAGCCCTTGTAAACAGTTAACCCCAGGATAGCTTGATGAAGAAAAATGTGACATGAGCAAGGTTGTTGGAAAAAATCATCAAGATACATACCTGACTCATATAGTACTACTATAATAAAATTGATATATAATATGGAGTCAACAGCTCCTTCTGCCCAGCAGCTTTGCAGGTGCGGGAATGGGCTTGGGCCGACTGTGCAAAGATTGTGAATGAATCAACTCCAAAGGTGAAATGATCAATCGTCTTACATTTGACGGGCGCATTTGCTTTGTAAGATGAATATACAACCGGGATAGCACAGACATTGACCAATCCAATAATCATCCAAAGAATTGTCTTGTCCTGTCCCCATAAGGCCCATGTGCGGAAAAAAAGAACTACTACAAATCAATGTTGTGAGGATAAGTATACAGAAGCAGTATGAAATGCTTACACTCAGAAATTACTGTGCCAAATATAACGAGTGCTTTCAAAATAGATCTATATGAGACCTAAATTGACAAATTTTATTGAATGCCTCACCGGAAGAAAGTTGATACAGGAAGGAACAAAGAGCTGGAGAAGTTGAAGAGGGTGCAAAGTAATCTAGACATATTATCAGAAAGCCACTAAAAGGGGAGAAACTAAGTGACACACAATACAATGATATGACCCCATCGACCAGCGGAGAATACCTGGTTGCGAAAAAAAGGACTTTACCGATATTCCAGTGTACTGGCCAGATGAACATGACTTCTTCCTTGAAGGTCAACAAGAAGTCATACACCTATAGAATTGGGCCAAGCAGTTGTTCAACATCTAACTCAACAGACTCTAGCAAGCCCTCTCACTAGCATACAATAACTAGCCACTGAACATCATATTCGTTTATCATTTGACATCAAGATTTTGTAGACGCACCAGCACAATACTGTTAGCCGAAGATTGTGTCAACGAATGTACTATCAGCTATAGAAACCAGCGCTGACCGTGTCCAAACCGTTCTGCTGGAATAGGAGGAGACTATCAATGGCCATTGGCTAGGTGCTGACAGACAGACCGCTGGTGGTAAATGAGATAAGGTATGATGGATTCGAAGAACTAGGAGCAAGCAGTTGGGGATGGGACTGTCCAACTTGGGCATGTATTTTTGAACAGCGGTGATGACTGTTGCCATACCCTACAATAGCCCCCACCCTACAATAGCTTCCAGGTATTGCTATGATCCATCCTACATCATGCAGCCCAGTCAAGCTCAGTTGCGACTAACAAGGTGGTGCTCACTGTTGAAAACTTGACAGCGTCTCTTGTGCTACTCATGCGCAAAGTAGCTTGCATGCCTCGCTATCCGTAACACACTATTTACTATTGATTAAGTATTTCAGGCAAGTAATTCAAAAAATCAATCGGTTTCAGCCCGACATACGACTCGAGTAAATATCGTACCGTTTTCTCAGGTGTTATTACTGAATGCGACTCGAGTTAACGTCGCATCTGAGCCAAGTCTCTCCTGTCTTCGGGATCTTTCGATTCGAGTCTTCTTTATTTTTCTCTTTCATTGTTTTCTTCTAACACTCACGACTCAGAATTGGGATCGTCTGGGAAGATCCTCTGTGACGATTTGAGATTAAATAGATGCCGGGCAGTTGAATTTCCCTTCAAGTTAGAGTCATTCTGGTATTATGATGCCGAAGGTGAAAAACAGCTCAACTGTCAATGATCCCAGAATAGAGCATCAACAATTCGAGATGAAAAGCCGGATCATTCCAGCAGTGTGGTGCCCTTGCCCTCCGCCATTATACAATGAAGTAGTTTTTCCAAAGTCTGAAACTCTACTTGCACGTACTGTTGGCGCAATGTGAGCGCTCTATAGTGAGGAGTCTCTAGAATAGAGGTCTCTGTTGTCAAAGCAAGTCTGAAACGGCGTAAGCTCAGTGTGATGAACTGAGGAGTTAGGGCCATCTAGGTCGTCCTGATTCATGTTGCGGATCGGGGAGAAAAACAAGGGAAGAACTATCTACCGCGCGGTGATGGAGTTACCGCTCTCCAATGTGTTTTCCAATGTGTTTTGGCTGACTCTAGTTCTGTTTACAATAGAAATGACAACTTGCATAATGTATGTGATAACCCAAATACAGGTATAAAAATGTGTGAAATGCTCTAGTAGTGCTACACTATTCTACAATAATGCCAGGGTAACCGCGGTAAGAGCTCTGAAGATATGGCTAAGAGTTAGTGGAAGGTATAGGTTATGGGTTATCACTGGTATGGGTTAAGACAAGTTTGACCTTATAAATAAATCCTAGCTAATTTTAGATGATTTGATATAATCACTGAAAATCTCACGCAGTTTAGAGCTCAAAGCATCTGAAATGAGATGAGATCTCAGGAGATTTTGACTGATCCCACAAGTCACCAAAGGTATCGCGGATTGATTCCACTGTGATATCATCTTGTTAGGTCACTGCATGTTTCTTTTTACAAAGCCAGTCAAATTCATGAACGGCTCAGGCTCGATTCCAATGGAGGATCTAGTTGCAGTGACACTGTACCGTTCTAGCCACTTTGGAAATATATACGACATGCAATGGGGTATCTAGTATCTATCTCTGTCTTGAATTTACTCTACTTGGTCTACTCATGAAATTTTAAGACAACCATGTTAATCTCGTTGAGTTGACGACATAATGCTAATGATAGCCAGTTCAGGGTCTCCGCTTCGTTGCATTGCTGTAGGTATCCGGAAACCAGGTAAATATGCTGAGTATGATACGCCAAAGGTTCTTGTCCGTTCTCCTGGTGCTGAGTTGTCTTGAGACGTCGTTGGTCGATATCTTGACGTCTTTTCGGAAGGAAGCTTCGCGGAGATTGAGGAGGATACGTGCTGTGAATATGGAGTGCAAGTCCCGCTGCATTCTGTCGGAAAGTTGTATCATTCATTGTGAATGATTAATCACTATCAGAAAAGATTGGGACGAACAAAGTGAGGCTTGGCTGGGGTAGGGGCTTCATAAAATATTTTTAAGTAGGCACTGTAAGCTTAAGTAAAATAAAACATACCATCACATAGGAAATAATGTTGATAAGAGATGCGACTAGGTTGTTTGTCAGTGGCCCCCTGGATGGTCCCAATTAGAAAGGAATCGTTGGAACATACGGATTATGTATAGGTAAAATAATATACCTGAAATATCAGTGAAATCAAGTTGGAAACATGATTGGTGGTGTAATACAGTCCAGAGGCTCACCATCTCGGTACAAGGTCGCAACCAGGTGGCTGGTGTGATTATTAAATCGCACTGTACCCAGGTCATGAGACACATGAAGTGCTAAAAACCCACGGGAACGCACAGATTCCCCAGCCCTTGTAAACAGTTAACCCCAGGATAGCTTGATGAAGAAAAATGTGACCTGAGCAAAGGTTGTTGGAAAAATCATCAAGATACATACCTGACTCAAATAGTACTACCATAATAAAATCGATATATAATATGGATTCATCAGCTCTTTCTCCCCAGCAGGTTTGAAGGTGCGGGAATGGGCTCGGGCCGACTGTGCAAAGATCGTGGAAGTATCAACTGCAAAGGTAAAATAACCAATCGTCTTACATTTGACCGGCGCATTTGCTTTGTAAGATGAATATACAACCGGGATAGCACAGACATTGATCAATCCAATAATCATCCAAAAAAATTTCTTGTCCTGTCTCCATACGGCCCATGTGCGGAAAACAAG
>QLPI01016180.1:0-31525 GCA_003314275.1 Chroogomphus rutilus | reverse complement strand
TTTTGAAAGCAAGTTTGAGACGGTTGATGAGTGCAAGCGAAGAAGTGTCAAGCCCCTCAACGTGAAACTCGTGTTGGGCGAAACCAACGGGGCCGGTGTACTGTGGAAGCGGTCCGTTAAAGAAGGCATTTGCATCCCTTTCAACAATTGATATATTATAGGACTGTAATTCATTCACACTCCATTGATTGCCTGATTTAGCGAGCCTGATATGATTGGCCATATCTGTACAGGCAGAGTAGTTAGGATTGATAGAAAATTCAAAAGACATGACAGACATACTACTGGATCTGATAATAAGTGTCTATTGAATTGTCCTTCTGGTGTGGCTTGATAAAATCTGACGGATGTAAAAGTAGGGCCCCACATGTGTCCCTGGCAAAGCTGCACGCCTGCTATGTCTTCAAGACTAGCCAAACTCGCGACCGTCACTTTCCTCGTCATAAACTTTGTCCTATGGACGCAGAGCCGGCATAGCACATCCATCACGGATCCGTCGTCGTCGCTAACGGGTTTGCCAACCAAGCGCTCTGAACGTGTTACCGTAGAAGAGGTGAGCAAATTCAACTGTGAACCTACTAGCAAAGTGTTCAGACCTTACTAGTGTGCACCTCTGTCCTATCCAGTGGACCAGCAGTGTGCTCATGTTCGTCAAGCATGTCCAGAGACAGATACCTTTCTCACTCTACCTCACCTACAAGCATACTTTTGCGCTTCTCCTTCTGTGAGACCCATAGTTTTTCTGGGACTGCTTGTATGGCTAGCCTTATTATTCTCCACACTTGGAATCGGCGCGTCCGACTTTTTATGCCCCAACCTTGCAACTATTGCCACAGTTCTCGGCCTCAACGAGAATGTTGCCGGAGTCACCTTCCTGGCTGTCGGAAATGGCAGTCCGGATGTTTTCGCAACTTTCTCTGCCATGAAGGCTCATTCTGGTAGTCTAGCTGTCGGGGAGCTCCTCGGGGCAGCTTCTTTTATCGTCTCAGTCGTCGTAGGTTCCATGTGTATAATTAAACCCTTTCATGTTGACCCAGTACCTTTCCTGCGCGATGTGGGATTCTTTACTGTCGCGGTCTCCTTTCTTCTCTGGATCCTACATGATGGAACGATCCACAAGTGGGAAGCAGGTGGACTTGTGGTGCTGTACATAGTCTATGTTACCACAGTTGTCGTAGGGACATGGTGGGAGACAAGACGTGACGAACAACGACGCCGTGAGTCGATTATACGAGGCGAGTTCGTGGACGACATGCCACCACGATATTACGAACCCTACAGGGATGATGGTTCGTTTCATAGTCAAGTTAATCAAGTACATTTGGATTCTGATAAAGTGTAGTATCAACATCTCAATCACTCTCCTTGAACATACCACCCACAACTCGCGGTCGTGCATTTTCTTCTCCGGCTCCACCACGCTCAATTACACTGCTACCGGAACGATCACATTCCCGATCACCCACACATCAACCTCCAGTAGTTCCTTCTATTGCTTCTCAATCAATGCGACATCTCCCGTCGTTCTCACTTCTGTCAGCTCTGGAGTTTCGAGATGTCGTTACCTCGCTCCAACACCAAACAGCTACCTCTGCCCTAGACGCTTTTGAAGGCTCCATTGGACGACCACACAGGACGATACCTTCAAGATCTCGCATTTCGAGTCCGGCTCTGCACGGTTCTAGGAGTAGCGAAGTCGATCCTTTGGATGATTTAAATCGCCAGATGCTTCTCGGCCCTCTGAGTGGTGACTCTTCAGCGGGGCCCAACCCATCTGATGATAACACGAGACCACCTATAACAGTCTTTTCAGTCCAATCCCCGCCTTCCAGGTCATCGTCCGTTGATGAAATCCCTAATATCCAACTTACTCGATGGCATCAAATGTCCAATACTCTAAAGCTCACTTCCCTTGTTTTATTCCCACATTTACACAACCTTTCTAATAAGTCGACAATGAGCTTACTAGTGGCCATATTCGCGACGCCAGGCGTTTTAGCGCTTACAATCACCTTGCCAGTGGTGATGTCGTCCTATGGTGAGACACATATTCCGAGGCCCGACGACACCACAGAGGGTAGACTCGTTGATTTTGAGGAAGATGGCGTTGAGAGAGTATTGGTAGCTGAGGATGAATTAAAAGAAGATCTTTGCGAGGTGCAGTTCAACAAGTGGCTTACCGCTCTTCAATGTGTCCTGGGACCAGCTCTTTGCGTCCTCTTGCTTTTCGGTATTTAGAAGTTTATCGGGGATGATATATTCTGATGTAACCTTACAAACAGGAAGCAAAAGGGGAGCTTTATGGTATCTTTTAGCGGCCGTTGCGACTGGCATTTCCGCGGGCGCCTTTGTCTTGGTGTTTGCTGACACGGGAAACGATCCCGGTGGCCGACTTGCACGATGTTTCATGGGCTTTGTGGTCGCAGTTGTATGGATCATGGCGATTGCTGATGAGGTCGTAAGCGTTCTCAAGGTCTGTATTTCCCCTCTTTCGAGAAAGCCATTTTAAGTTTAAGGCTGCATTACAGACGTTCGGCCTGATATTTGGTCTATCCGATGCCATCATTGGACTGACAGTATTCGCTGTTGGGAATTCCTTGGCCGACCTCGTCGCAAATACAAGCGTCGCAGCTTTTGCTCCTATCATGGGCTTTTCAGCGTGCATTGGGGGTCCATTGTTAAACATTCTTTTAGGCATCGGCATATCTGGATCTATTGTAATTCAAGAGACTGGCCAGGACTATACCTTTCATTTTTCTCCCACACTTCTAGTCAGCTCGGTCGGACTGCTTGTTTTATTGGTTACTACCCTCACTTTCGTGCCCTTAAACGGATACTTCCTCAGCAGGAGATGGGGGATTTTCCTCCTAATTTCATATTTGGTTTTGATGCTGGTAACTGTCATTGTAGAGGTAAAGCATTGAAGGGGTCGGACACTCGTTTTGCCTAAAAACATGTTTGCGGTATTAGTCTTAAAGTTGTTGTAGGATCTTTTATAATTTTATTTTCGTCGGCAGTCGCCAGAGCACTGGCTCGCATTTATTGGACGCATTCAAAGTCATCATGCAGTTTGAATCCAAGGCCCCCACTGCGCTGCATTTTTCTCTTT
The DNA here is from genome assembly GCA_003314275.1 of Chroogomphus rutilus. Classification (NCBI taxonomy): domain Eukaryota; kingdom Fungi; phylum Basidiomycota; class Agaricomycetes; order Boletales; family Gomphidiaceae; genus Chroogomphus; species Chroogomphus rutilus. Next base: position 28,416 of record QLPI01016180.1, on the reverse strand, counting down.
CTGAGATCCCTTGCTACGATAGCTCGAATAACAAGACACCCTTACAAACCCTTGTCGGCAATGCTCACGCTAAGGCCTACAATTATGTATGTGTTTCATTAACCAACCATAATTGGAGATCTAGATGGCGAGATATGTGTGTAACGAATGGGGAACAAAACTCGAAAAATATGCTTGTTGAGCAACGCGCCGAGGTATGGAGAGATGGAGGTGGTTTTAAGCACGACGAAGTTCTCATAACCCGTTTAGGTGAATAGAGTCGTTTGCAACTGTGTCACCATGTTCCTTACCTCTTCTCAATAGATGAATCGGAAAGTATAATTGGGCTTGTGTCAGAATGGCTGGAGCTTGATTCATTAGATCACTGGATTCGCTACGACTCTGAGATTGTGAGTAAAACCGCTTGTGGGACGCTAGTCATTGGTTAAATGCTCTTAGGCACTACTACAAGAAGTCTCGTATGCGTCTTATCTTAACGTGCAAACCGTAATCTTGCCACCACCTCGGAATCGTTCCCAAATCGGGTCATATGCACGTGCGGTCAATGCGGCCTTAACTAACACCTCTACCAATTCGAGTGTTCAAATCTCAATTCGAATACCACTGTATGACCCTGCGAAGCTCTCTCAGGAGTACTGGTCCCCCGATGATTGCCTCAGCGATACCTGGGAAATGTGGGACTCCATCAGGACAGTCTGCGCGTATCATCCACGTCTGTCACTGAGTATGAATTTCAGTATTTGACATTTATCCTTGCTGACCTTCTCCTCTTCTTCCAGCATTAGATCTTACTCCACCATGTCCTCCTAACCCATTACTCCTTGCTCGCTGGACTGCTGAGCCTACGCGATTTTTATTTCTGCCAGCTACCACCTTTATAGCCAATCCGAAGGGGTATCCCGTGTTACCAAAATCCACACAGAGATTAATTCGCGAAATTATACCTGTAATAGCAGAATGTCCATTTATACAATGTAACTGAAACATTTCTTTTTAGCATCGGCCGACGATAATTTTTTCGGGGACCGAATCTTCCCTTCACGCATCAGGAGGAGAGGGCTCGTACATGCAGTACATTCGACACTTGGAGCATACCAGTCCTGGCGTAAGGGCTTCGGAAACGGAAGGCACCGTTGAAAATTTTGCTCGCGGATACCAAGATTACTTACAGGCCCCACTGCAGGTGCGTTCGTTTGATCCTTTAAAGAAATCAAGTACCATAGATATATTTATATTGCATATTGCTGACGCTTTCATAGCCTTTAATGGACAATCTCCAGAGCATGACTTACGAAATGTTCGAAAAGGATCCAGTAAAGTATACACAGTATGAGAAAGTGAGCCTATCATGGCTGACACATCATTGATTATTGCTAAATGTCGCATAGGCGGTATATCTTGCTCTCTGTGATCGCCCTGCTAGCTTTTGCACGTGAGTAGTGTACTTTTAGTCACTGGTGTCCACACAGACATTCAATCAGCATGTCAGAGTGATCTGTGTAGTCGGCGCAGGTCGCGGTCCTTTAGTAGCAGGATGTCTGCGAGCCATGAAAAATTCTGGACGGTTGGCGAAAATATATGCGGTGGAAAAAAATCCCAATGCTTTTGTCACGTTCGTTTGGCGCGAATTCACTGGTTCTGATATTTGACGCCCTTTCAGATTGCAGGAGAGAAAAGAATACGAATGGTTTGGAAGCGTGAACATAGTCTATGGAGACATGCGAACGATAGAGCTCCCCGAGCAAGTGGACATTCTTGTATCGGAGCTCTTAGGGTCCTTCGGAGACAATGAACTCAGCCCTGAGTGTTTAGACGGTGCCATGCGTTTTCTAAACCGTGAGTCGTCTATATTACGTTTACGTAACAGCTAACAACGATGTATAGCGAGTGGAATCTCGATACCGTGTTCATATACGGCCCATCTTGCTCCACTATCGTCGCCCAAATTATTCGGTGAAATACAAGGCAATTCTAAGGACGTCAAGATGGCAGAGACGCCTTATGTTGTCATGTTCCAAGCCGTCAACCTTCTGAGCGGGAGTGGTGGAGGGCCTCAGAGTCGTTGTGGTTCCAAGATTCAAGAATGTTGGGAGTTTGAACATCCTCGTAGAGATGCTGTTTTGGACGCACGAGGTATGTGAAAAAAAAAACTCGACATTGAGAATGTGAATCATGACCTACGAACAGGATTATCACCTACCAACAGCCATAACGTGCGGTCGGCGCAACTTAATTTCTATATACCCCATGCTGGGGTTTTACATGGATTTGCTGGATATTTTGAAGCAGTCTTGTACCGCGACGTTGGGCTGAGCATCCATCCCGATCGCAAGGATCGAATATCGCCAAATATGCTCAGCTGGTTTCCTCTATTTTTCCCTTTAAAGGTCTGGCACAGCCATCTCCTAGGTCTCCACGTTTTCATTGTTGAAACAGGAACCACTTTACCTGCCGAGAAACTCCGAGCTTTATGTCTCGATATGGCGCATGACTGACAAGCGTAAGGTGTGGTATGAGTGGTCTGCCGAATCATTCCTCGCCATACCTCGCATTCAGGCAGGAGATGCGGCCTCGTCACCGTCTTCGGCAGTTCAGTTCTCTAATGGCGTTTCCCCTAGCGGTGACGGGATACGGTCGCATCTCCTCTCCCCTCGCACCCAGAGTCCTGCGTTACCCGCACCAAGTCCAATGCTCGATGCCACACAGCCGTTGTGGGATAGAAGTATGTATGTTGTGGTTGATGAGTCGCCAGCGTTGGTAAAAATTGGGCAAACAGCTCTACACAATCCAGGGGGAAGGAGTAGTTGGATTGGACTATAGAACACTATTTTCTTTGTAAGTTGCCATGAATAGTATGTAGGTTGAGGTATGGGTAGGTGCCATGAACCGTATCTATAAAAATAATGATCTCCGGAGCCGGGTTCGAACCAGCGACATTCAGATATAGATAGAATAGCCATTACAGTCTGACGCTCTTCCAACTGAGCTATCCAGAGCACGGGGTTAAGTTATACTCTCCTATATATGGTCTACTGTTCATGATCAGACATTTTTAGTCAATGTTATATTTCTAAATCATAGTTTTTCCACTTATTCTAATAGACTTGTGGAATTTTTCTTATATTACCTTAATGTTTATTATTTGTTAAAAACCATATATTTAATATCCAAATATACCTTCAAGTAAAATAGGTATCAAAAGTCCTTTTTCCTTTCAATTAAAGTTAGTAATTGAGAGATGTTTTAGGATAGGATCTTGTTATGATATGAAAGAATGACATAGTTGTAATATAAGAATATCTCCCAAAGGTAAAACAATGGTAAGGTTCAGAGTAGGGCAAGGCTCAACTTGTATGTTACACCCACCAGATTGCACAGGTCCCTAATTTCATAAAAGCGAGAACAGAAATTAAGTCTAAGATAAATGGAGGGGGGCTAGTTGAAATCTTAGTCGATTATCTGACTGAAGACTGAACTACAGAATGTACAATATCTTTATACTACTTTCAAATCTACGAGGAGTCAACTAGATTCCTATAATAGATAAGAAAGCTGAGGATTGTGAAAAGCAAGAACAGAAATACTATATCCCAATCTTGATCTCCTCTGTGACATTGAGGGGTGATGTGTCACCCTGATTCCCAATAGAGTTACCCTATAAAGAATGTAGTAGCAGATTGGATATCAGAGATAGAATGGAATTGTGAATAAGGAAGGTAGAGCGGAACATAATAAAAAGGATATTAAATGTAAATGAAGTGAAAATGGATTTGCAAGCATATGGAGATTGATGTAAATGAGTGAAGTGAATTGACAGGTGCATATGACACTAAGACAGATACATGAGGTGCATATAGTTCATGGGCTAGTTGAATAGATGAGTGAGGGTAGAGTTAGGCTGAGCGGGCTGAAATGAATAGTTGGGCATGTGTTATAGCCCATGCAGCCAAACAAACCCACATCAAACCCCACAATCACCCGCACCATTTCCGGGACCTTTCCGATCGACCAAAGCCTGAACAACTGATTTCCGGATGTCTGAAATACTTTCCGAGGATCTGCGATTCTGACCCTCCGAAGACTCCGAAAGTCAAAGTTCCGTTACCTTGATAGCTGACGTGCAGGACCATCGCGTACCTCACTCCCTTGTTTTCTCTTTATATTGATCCCTTGTATTCCCTTGTTTTAGGACCGTCAAAGATAGTACAAGGATAGTCACATGTATATAGTCTTCCAGTCGACTAGACTGTTCGCTAGTATGAATATCGATTTAGTCTCCCACCAGTTTCCGATTCACTTCCGGTAAACTCCCGCCTCCTTTCCGAAATTAGGGACAGACGATCGAGGAGGGTGTAACACATAAGTTGAAGCCAAGTCCCTTCGACCTCGAACACCTCAGTGACCGGATTGAACCATTCCACGACCTACCCTAAGTTCCCGGCACCTCCGTCTCCCATCCGTAGTCCGTCCGACTTCTGTCTCGGTCCTTGGCCCCATTACGGACCTTTGCGCTAACCCAGATAACCCCTTCGGAAGTGCTAGCTAAGCGCCTGACACGTGGACTTAACAGTATATTCGTACTCACACTCCTGATTGTCATTAAGCATGAGACCCACCACACGTTCACAAGCCATGCAGACAATCACTCAGGCATCTGCCCACCACGCATCTATCCCCTGCGGACTGCCTGATCCCGAACCAAGCTTCCAGATGCCTCAGACCCCCAGCTCACCCCCCGGAACACTCCTCTGATTCCAGACCTTTGAACGCAGATCAACACCTGTATTCGAACTTGACCAACCCGTTCTTCGTGAACCACCCCCCGGCGATTCAACTATCATCGCCACCGGAGATAGGGTCCAGCTCAGGACCACCCACAGCAGCGCCGACAGACTCGTCGATGCCCCCTCCCTACGCACCACTCCTTGCTCCAACTACGTCTCCTGTCCCAACCTATCGACGCCCTCTACGGGGAACGACGATTGGAAATTACCAGGGAACCCCCCACCTGGAACTTGACGGCCCCTATGACAGAGGGAGGGCCCCTGTGACCACGCATTTGGCCCCTAACATGGGCAATGAGACGGCCAATGAAGGCCAACCCACGACTCCACCCAGTAGCAGGACTACCACGGATTTCTCGTCCAGATTAGGGAAAGACGGAAAACTTACGCCACAAGAACGGCAACACCTCTTCGAATAAGAAACAAAACAAAACAACACATCCAGCCTCTCAGGATTATGACCTCTCGTGACCATTGTCAAAAAAGATTTCGACCCCTAGGCGGAAACACTCCGACCATCCGACCCTCCCGAACACCCGTGACCATCCGTCGATAAGTTTCGACTGTGACCCTCTGAATATTCGTCAGATTTAGCTACCGGACACCACATGCTCACCCACTGCAATCCAACGATCGATAGGGTATTGAGTACTACTTTGTTTAGCCTATGTCCGAACTGATCCTTGGCAATATGGAGCCAGCAGTCTTCACTCAGCGCTCAATACGACCCTCCGAAAACTCTGCTCAGGAAGAACCCTGACCCTCGCAAAATCCTGCACCGTTCCTTAGACCGACAGTACCGATTTTCTCACCCTAGACTCCCTTATTATTAGAATATTAATACAAGCAACTATTCAACAAATTCAACCGAGACTCGAGCCTTGCAGGACATTCCCCGAATCCCGACGACACTACCTCCATCTAGGCGACGATCCGAAGGAATGAACAACGACCCCCACGACACCACGACTACTATGACACCAACCAGGAAAATCTGACGACCATAGGACACCCACTCAAAAAAAAAAAAAGAGAAGAAGAGAAGAAGGAGAGAGAGAAAAGGAACAGGGAAATGTCCGAGAAAACGACGATCATTCAAGGATCCTTACGTCGCCCAGAAGACACCACCGAACTGTAAAATTCATGACACCAACCATACAAACAACTAATCAACATTCGTTTGAGTCACCCGAACCCTCCACGGCCTGCACCGAACCCGAATGCCCATTGGAACCATCCGACCCACAACCTGAACGGATAAGCAACCGTTCCACGTCCTCCAGAAAAGAAGAATCAAGCCCATGATCCACCCGCAAGAAGGATGACAACACGTCGGAAAAACTCCCCCACAACCTCTCCCCCTCTACGCCAGGCACGGCGGCAGTCAGGTTGGACATACAACGTTGGTAGCGCTCGTAGTAGTCCAAGAGTTGGTGTAGGTCTCCCCGGTACTTGTCTACACGGAATAGATACATGACAATATGTCCAAGTACCTCCGAACCATCATTTCCCACCCCCAACTCACCAGAGGCTTCGCCTGGCCCCAAATCCCGATAAGAAACAGCCCCGGACGATGATGACCTCTTATAATGGAAATCAGGAAAAGAGAGAAACTCCAACAACACCACTCACCGTAAAGATCACGGACCCTAATGGTACGGTCACGGAGAAGGGCCAAATCCTTCTCGAGGGTGTACAACAGACACTCCCCACTCGCCTCTGAACCATGAAAAAGGACACAAAGAAGGCCCCCGAGGTTTTCTGAAGATTGCGGATCCATGTTCTCCATCGAGGATAAGCCTCCCCTAATTCCGCAAACCCCCCCCTTATATAGGCAGACCAACAACCAGCGCTTATCGATCAGAAAAATCCCAGGAAACCGTTAGAAAACCCCCGCAGTAATGACCATCTTAATTACCGCCCAAATTAAAAGCTTAGGACCTCGAGGGCTCGGTCCTAGTGGAGGGATACTGTTATGGCCCATGCAGCCAAACAAACCCACATCAAACCCCACAATCACCCGCACCATTTCCGGGACCTTTCGGATCGACCAAAGCCTGAACAACCGATTTCCAGATGTCCGAAATACTTTCCGAGGATCTGTGATTCCGACCCTCCGAAGACTCCGAAAGTCAAAGTTCCATTACCTTGATAGCTGACGTGCAGGACCATCGCGTACCTCACTCCCTTGTTTTCTCTTTATATTGACCCCTTGTATTCCCTTGTTTTAGGACCGTCAAAGATAGTACAAGGATAGTCACATGTATATAGTCTTCCAGTCGACTAGACTGTTCACTAGTACGAATATCGATTTAGTCTCCCACCAGTTTCCGATTCACTTCCGGTAAACTCCCGCCTCCTTTCCGAAATTAGGGACAGATGATTGAGGAGGGCACAACACATAAGTTGAAGCCAAGTCCCTTCGACCTCGAACACCTCAGTGACCGGATTGAACCATTCCGTGACCTACCCTAAGTTCCTGGCGCCTCCATCCCCCGTCCGTAGTCCGTCCGACTTCTGTCTCAGTCCTCGGCCCCATTATGGACCTTCGCGCTAACCCAGATAACCCCTTCGGAAGTGCTAGCTAAGCGCCTGACACACGGACTTAACAGCATGCCAGCATGTGGTTCCTCATAGTATCCCCCTCTTATGGCTGAGTCCCACGAGGCTATGGAAATGAAGTTCTAGATGGTAGCCCTATTGGAGTTCAGGTTTTGAAAAAGCATATAAGAGTGGCTGTGAGGGAGTTTAGGAGATAACCATCATCGACTTTACCAATGGATGACTCGTACATCAACCCCTTGTACATCCACAAACTTATGAGCTTGTATAGCTCACCTATTGTGTTGTACCTCAACAGTGCCAACAATCCTCCTCCCACTGATATTCCTACCCCTTTATCATCCACCATCAAACACAACAGGATATAGCTTGAAGAGGATGCATGAGATGCAATCAACATAAGGGTGCTGTGGATTGAGGGCTTGCAGTTGAAAAGTGCAAAGGTGAGTAGTGCTTTCTTTAGAATTCAACTGGTGCTTATCGGTTGTCTAGTACACTCATCTCGAAATGCAAGGTGACAATACCGACTACCTCATCATGTTTTATCATAACATGAGGTTGGTTGAGGAGGATGAAGACACACCTTGTATTGAAGGATGTCCGTCGAATATACCATGCGATCACTGTATCAAGCATTGTAATACTCGTCTTCAGAAATGGGATGGTGAGTTGGATATGGGAGCATGTGTATGGTATAGTGAGTGAGGGGTGGGATGCTTGATAAATGTACAAGGTAGAGGGACCAGTAAGGGGAAAGGAAAAGGAAAGGGAAAGGAAAGGAATAGTGTAGTTAAAGGAAGTCTGAGGGTGATTAGGTCAAAGAAAAGGGTGAGGGAGGGTACTCCTGATGATGAGGTTTGGAATTCAGGTGAAGCAGGACCCTCAAAAAATGCGAGAATCCAGCCCAGGGAGTGTACCCCCCTCTTTCAGCCCAGCTCTCCCACTTTTCAGCTTTTATCCCCCCCACCTCCTGAGCTATCACCTCTATCACTTGCCTCACCACCCATGGCAGTGCTGACACCATACATAATGGTGTCATCACCTACAGCACTACCTCCTCTGCCTCCTCTATCTCTAACTCCTCCTCTACCTCCAACTCCTTCTCCACCTCCAACTCCTCCTCTACCTCCAACTCCTCCTCCACCTCCTGAGGCATCACCACCACCTATTCCATCACCACCACCCTTTGTTGCTCCTCCAATTCCCGCACCTCCCCTTCCTTTGCCCATCATCACCTTGACCAATGCTCTTATTAAGCTCAGGCAATCTATCAATACCCTTTGTCGGGAAGTGGCGGACAATAATTTTGAGAATTCTGAGGGTTGTTTTGCTAATGAGCAATTGCAAGTGGAGGTGAGGAATTTGGCTTTGCAGATAAGCCATCAGAGGTTGGTGAGTGCAGACTTGGTACAGGAGCCACCAAGGGTACATAGAACTTGGGAAAATTGGGTGGGTGGATCTAGTGGAGGGCCTGCAAATGCATGAAATGATGCTGAGGAAGGAAAAGTGGAGATAGGATTGTAGAATAGAAGTGTAATTTGGACTTAATTGTTTTTTTTTGTCTTTTCTTTCAGAATTGGATTTGCACTAAATGAAGGAATGAATCAGAATTGCAAGTTAAACTTGAAAATGAAAGGAAGGAGCTGAATTGCAAGTTGGAATGAATAAGTGAATTGGAATTGAGGTTTTGAACTTGAAGATGGAAAGAAGGAACTGAAATGCAAGTAGAAGAGTGATAATGAAATGGAATAAGCAAGAGTGAATGGAAGAGAAATTACGAGGTGCTTATGGAATGGGTAATGGTCCAGGTTTGGACAGGTACAACTTGTGAAAGTCTTGAATGAGTTCTGAAGCGTAGTTGAGTTCTGTTATGAGGAGCCATGAAGTTTCTTCATCTGTGCCCTCTTATCCTGGCCACCGCACTAAATACAACAACTTGCATGCTGTACATCGATTATTGATTTTCGAGTTGAGGATCTCAGATATCTCAAATTCAGTTTTGCCGTCAATAATGACTAGGGGTGGAGGTGGTTGAATGTGATGAGGAATGGGATTAGAAGAGGCTTGCTATCATGATTTCTCCACTCCTCTTTCTATTGCTTGTTATTGGACTCTGCTGCCCTACTAGACCATATGTACAGTTCTTAGGTAATTAGTTAAAGCTCAGTCTTGAACTGGTCAATATACCAACAAGTATCATTGCTCATTTCCCTCTTCCGCTCCCAAGTATTGAAGCTCTTGTTGTTGCTGACACTTCCTCGAGCATTGAGATGTAGAATACAGGATATACTGGATTCATGTAGTCTGGGAGTTTCAGAGCAACTGAGTGAGTACTGGGATGTGCAATGATTTCAAATGGACCCAAAAACTTTCAGCTAGCTTTTTTGTAGGACAAGTAGTCCTAAAGTATTTGGCTTTGACAAATGCAAGACTGCCGATTGCAAAGTCTGGGGATGGAAGTTGATTAGTGTCTGCTAAGGTCTGGTATATTTTTTGAGCATTGAAATACTGGTTCGGAGCTACTGGTACAATTCATATAGGTCGACTATAAAGTCTTGTGCTTGTGATGAAGCAAGGTCATATTTGGGATGAATGATGAGATTGGGATGATAGCCTTTGTTAGCAAAGAATGGCAAGACTCCCGTAGTAGTACTGGGAGTGTTGTTATAGGCAAACTCTGCAAGATGTAGTAATGAAGCCCAGTATCAAGTCCACGTACCGAGACCCATCCGCCGGCAGTGCCGACCGAGCAATCATCCTATATCCACGACCAAGTGCCCGCGTCGCATGCGTAACACTTGGTGCACCGGTCCTGGCTCGGCACATCCACCATCCACACTCCTCGGTCCGTTTCACCTCGGGACTTCCTGTCCTTATATTATCCTCAGACACGACCCCATTGTTTTATACTCGGCCACTCCCTATTGTTCCATCTTGAGTCACGACCCTATTGTCCTGTCTTTTATTGTTCTATCCCCGCTTTGCATTCCTTGTTCTAATTCTGTTCGCTGTGGACAACGACCACATGCTCTGCATATCTTGTTGTCTCACATTCCTTATTCCACATGTCACTTCTTAACCTATATAAGTAGGACATGCATGTACATATTTCCTCATTCTGGGTATCGACTAGGCTTAGGCCCTTCTACCTTCTTCTCTTCTGTTAAGTCCTCGACTCGGGCCGGCATCCTCAGCATCCCCCCGAGTATCTGTCTGTTACAAATTGTCAAGCGTCGGATACTGACGGACTTTGGTACTGCCGAGGGGTGTTGTTGAAAGGTCAGGTGGACTATGGCCAAGTCCTGCAGGCCAAGAGTAGTGGTGTTGGCTTCAACGTACTCGTGCATTGCGCCCTACTTGCCGTGCGTGCCACTGTATTTGCAACAGACAGATACTCGGGGGGATGCTGAGGATGCTGGCCCAAGTCAAGGACTTAACAGGGGAGAAGAAGGTAGAAGGGCCTAAGCCTAGTCGATACCCAGAATGAAGAAGTATGTACATCCATGTCCTACTTATATAGGTTAAGAAGCGACATGTGGAATAAGGAATGTGGGACAATAAGGTATGCAGAGCATGTGGTTGTTGTCTACAATGAATAAAATTAGAATAAAGAATGTAACACGGGGATAAAACAATAAAAGATAGGATAATAGAAATGTATCCAAGGATAGGACAATAGGAGGTGCCAGACTATAAGACAAGGCTTGTAACCGAGGATAGTACAAGGGCAGGAAGTCCTGAGGTGAGAAGGGTCGAGGGGTGGGGACAGGGAGTGTGGATGGTGGACATGCCAAGCCGAAACTGGCGTACCAAATGTTATGCATGCCACACAGGTATTTGGTCGTGGATATGGGGTGATTGCTCGGTCAGCATTGTCTAATAGATGTGTCTCGGTACGGTACTTAACACAAATACAGTGGCATGTATGGCAAGTAGGGTGCAACGCACGAGTACGTTGAAGCCAACACCACTACTCTTGGCCTGCAGGACTTGGACATAGTCACAGTGGCATGCACGGCAAGTAGGGCGCAATTCACAAGTACGTTGAAGCCAACACCACTACTCTTGGCCTGCAGGACTTGGCCATAGTCCGCCCGACCTTTCGACAACACCCCTCGGCAGTACCGAAGTCTGTCAGTATCCGATGCTTGACACCCAGTTGTCTTGTTGATAGTTGGAATAGCCATGAAGGTATTGTTCTAATGTCTGATTAGTACACTCAGTCTGGCCATCGCCTTCTGGGTGATAGCCTGAGGTGAAATGCAACTTCATGTTGAGGGCTTTCCCAAGAGAACACCAGAAATGGGATATGAATTCCAAACTTCTATCTGAAGTGATGTGAGCAGGAATGCCATGTTTGGAGAATATGTGAAGTACGAAGAGTTCTGCAAGTTGAGTGGAAGTAATGGTAACAGAAGTGGGAATGAAGCTGGACTGCTTGGAAAAGCAATGACAATGACTAGGATGGCTGTGATTCATGAGGACATAGGGAGCTGTTTGATGAAGTCTATGGATATCGAGTTCTAGGGTTTTTCTGGCACTGGAAGCTGTTTGAGCAATCTGTAGGGCTTATGACATTGTGATTTGTTCCACATACATGTCATATAGGATTTGCAGTAGTCTTTGATGAATGACCTCATGCCAGGCCAATTGTAGTTGCATCTAACAAGGTCTATGGTTTTGTTAATTCTGAAGTGTCTGGAAAGAATGTAATTATGCTTATGTTGTAAAATGTATAAGTGTAAGTCTTGTGCCTTGGGAATGTAAATGTGATCATCAAATAAGGTAGAAGACAAACAGTTTCTGCTATAGTCATGTGATGTGACTATGTCACAGTCACAGAACAAAAAATTTCATTACTGAAATATTTTTTTGAAAAAAAAAGTATTCTGCTATAGAACATGGCAATTTTTTTGGAAAAAATGATTGTACTATACTATACAATATGAGCCTTGTCCAACTCAGTTAGAATAGTACATGGTATGTTGCCAGATCCTTGTGCAAAATGGTGGATATGACACTTGAGTCAAGTGACCTTAGTGGAATCTATATGTCATCTACCTTATCTGTGGGAATGTATTTCTATATATGGAATATTTCCTTATATGGGTGCTTATGTCAGTGCAAAAAATTTGTGATCAAAAAATTTTTACAGTGTCAGACTGCTTAAAAATGTGATTATGAATTTTGGGAAGATGTTTGAAAGTTTGGATATACTACATTTACAATAGTGATTTTTTTCAAAAAGTAAAACCAAGACCATGTACATATAGTTCTATGCCATTGATCTGTGGTCTCAGAATAATTTTTTTGTCAATGTTGCCAGATCCTTGTGTGAAATGGTGGAATGTGACATTTGAGTCATATGACTATAGTGGAAACCATTTGTCTTCTACCTTAGTAACAGACTATTGGAAAAGTCTGCCACTTTGGATCATTGTTATTCATGAGGTGTTTCTGAGCTGTGGAGTGGAGGGAAGATGATGTTTGATATCATTCAGGATGGGCTTGGTGTCTATAAGAGTTGAGGCCCTCAATATGGGTTCGACAAGGCTTGTGGCTCTGTTAAGTCCACGTGTCAGGCACTTAGCTAGTGCTTCCGAAAGGGCTTTCCAGGTCAGCACGAAGGTCCGTAACGGGGCCGAAGACCGAAGGCGGGGATTGGACGGACTACGGACAGGACGGAGGTGCCAGGAACTTAGGGTAGGTCGCGGAAAGGTACTGTCCGGTCACTGAGGTGTTCGAGGTCGAAGGGACTTGGCTTCAACTTATGTGTTGCGCCCTCCTCGATCGTCTGTCCCTAATTTTGGAGAGGAGACGGAAGTTTACCGGAGTGAGTCAGAAACTAGGTGGACTAAGTTGATATTCGTACTAGCGAACAGTCTAGTCAACTGGGAGACTATATACATGTGACTATCCTTGTATTATCTTTGCCGGTCATAAAACAAGGGAAAAGGGAGTACAAGGGGTCAATATAAGAGAGAGAACAAGGGAGTGAGGTATGCAATGGTCCTGCGCGTCAGTTATCAAAGTATTGAGTCTTCAGTCGGAGACGGACTCGGAGATGGTGTCTCGGTCATGATGGGAACGGAAGCAGGAAAGCGGATTCTCGATCGGACTTGTCGGGGATAGAGATTATGGAAAACAATCCTTCATCCTTTCGGTCAGAAAGGTCTCAGAATAGGGGGGGTGGTTGTGGGGGTTAGTGTGGGTTGTTGAGGCATGGGCTATAACAGGCTCAAAGGGATGCAGTCAACTGATGTTGAGAGAAGATGGGTCAAAGGTTCTGGGGATTAATGGTGGCATAGTGTTATAGCTTATGCCGCCAAATAAACCCACATTAAACCCCACAACCACCTGCACCATTTCTGGGATCTGTTAGGTCTCGGTACTGCCGATGATGCTGTTGGAACTGGCCAAGTCCTGCAGGCCAGTCAGGGTGGCTTGGCTCCAACATACTCATGCATTACGCCCTGCCTCCTGTGCATACCACTAACTTGTAATGGAAAAAGATACTCAGGCAGATGCCAAGGGTGTTGGCCCAAGTGAGGACTTCTGAACAGAAGGAGGAGAGTAGAGAGGTGTAAACCTAGTTGATACTCAGACTGAGGAACTATGTACATGCATCTACTACTTATATAGGCTGAGAGGCAGAATGTGGAATAAGGGTGGCATAAGACATGGAAAAAAGAATAAGGTATGAAGACCATGTGGAGGTATTGTCTACAGCAATTAGAATAGAATATTGTGAGAGTAAGGCAATGAAATATAAGCAGGTGAGATTGTGGGAAAGAATAGAACAGTAAGGAATGGCCGAGAATAAAACAATAGGGCCACGAGTAAGTGGCAGAGAATAGTGAACATCCTGAGGGTAAGCGAGTGGAGAGAAGGACAGGGAGTGTAGGGATGATTGTCAAGTCCACATGTCACGCGCTTAGCTAATACTTCCAAAAGGGCTATCCAGGTTAGCGTAGAGGTCCGTGAAGGGGCCAAAGACCGAGAACGGAAGTCGGGGACGGACCACGGACGGAGACAGGAGTGCCAGGAGCTTAGGGTCGGTCGCAGATTAGTTCAATCTGGTCACTGAGGTGTTCGAGGTCGAAGGGACTTGGCTTCAACTTATGTGTTGCACCCTCCTCGATCGTCTGTCCCTAATTTCGGAAAGGAGACAGGAGGTTACCGGAAATGAATGGAAACTAGAGGATAGACTAAGTCGATATTTGTACTGGCAAACAGTCCAGTTGACTGGGAGACTATATACATGCGACTATCCTTGTACTATCTTTGCCGGTTATAAAACAAGGAGAAGGAGAGTACAAGGGGTTAATATAAAAGAGAAAACAAGGGAGTGAGGTATGTGATGGTCCCGCGCATTGGTTATCAAAGTATTGAGTCCTTGGTCGGAAACGGACTCGGGGACGGTGTCTTGGTCGTGACGGGAATGGACATGGGAGTGCGGTGTCTCGGACAGATGTGTCGGGAACAGGAACCACAGAAAACAATCCTTTGTCATTTTGGTTGAAAAGGTCTTGGAACAGAGGCGGGTGGTTGTGGGGGTTAGTATGGGTTTGTTGAAAGCATGGGCTATAACAATGATAAAGAATAGAGGTTGGGGAAAGGATAATAAACCAGGTGATGAACTGGGTATACCGAACCAAAACCATGCACCATGGGATGAGATGAGTAAGGGTCGGTCAGTCGGTACTGCTAAGTAAGTCAAAGCATGATGTGTGGTTGTGATAGGACCTTTCCAACCGCTCAAAGTCTGAATAACCACTTTCCGATATTCCAATGCATCAATCCAAGGTTCCATTCTGAACCTCCAAAGATTCTGAAGCCAAGGTTCTGCTCCTTTGATAAACGACATGCAGGATCATCGCGTACCTCACTCCCTTGTTTTTTGTTTTATATTGCCCCTTGTACTCTCTTCCCCCCCTTGTCTTTACTCAGCAAAAGATAGTACAAGACTAGATACATATATATAAGTCATCAGTCGACTGGACTATTCGCCAGTATGAATATCGACTTAATTCTAGTTTGTAGTTTCTGATTCAGTTTCGGTAAACTTTCCAACTTTCCAAAATTAGGGACAGATGATCGAGGAAGGTGCAACACATAAGTTGAAGCCAAGTCCCTACGACCTCAAACCACTCGTACCACTTTTGGGGAATGGGAGATTCTCTAACAGATAGGAAGGGTCATCAGATCAGGAATCAGCTTAAAGGAATCCAAACCTCTCTTACTCAGACAATAACTCAACAAATCAGTCTTGAATTGACTACCAAAAAAATATAATAATTTTGGCTGGCCATTTAAGAGTGAATTACTCAAAGTAATTAACTCTTAAACTATCAAGCTCTTCAAAGCCCAAGGAAATACTTCAAAAACACTTATATTTTTCGCTTATTTCTATTTGGACCCACAAGGACCCACAGCCAGGTGCCAAACACTTATACATGGAAAATGGTGCCAAACTGCTGGCTCAAGCTTTCAAGACTCAATTGTATAACAAATTCCTGGGCTTAGGTAATAGCTATTACACTTTAGGTCAGCCCAGAAGCTCAGCTTACTTACTATTAATATTTCATGACTTGACCAGTCACAAGACTACTAGCCATGGGAACATAACTCATTAATGACTATAGGGTGACTCATTTGTGACTACAGGGTGACTCGTAACTGCCACAGGCTTCCAGGACCTTCCATTCCTTTCCACACCTTCCACTAATTTCAGGAAGGTCTTGCCTTATGGGGAGTTGCATAATCAGCTTAGAATTAGTATATATAGAGACTAGTTCTATAGTGTAAAAGCAATTAAGCTTATCTTTACCCATAATCCGCTGGATTACTTAGTGCTGCCAGCACTCTCTTAAGTAGGTTGCCGACCACTAAGACTATTGACAGAGGTCACTTGGAGAGTAAAACCTCAAGCCCTTCCACTGCTGAAGTGGAAAATTTCTTGGCCAAAATATAAAAGGTATGTAAAAACATCATAAAAGAACTAAACTAAATTTTATAGGACATCCATGGAAATAATCCTAGGCAAGGGTAGAATAATAGTTCACAAACATCAACTATCATTCCTACATGTAATTCACAAGTCACCTGCCAAGGCCCCCTCTAAACAATTCTTTTTGGACATCAACCTGGACAGGCATTAGCTTGCTGTCATCTTGTTGGAGAACTTGATTGGACTTTCTTCATACCAAAGTTTTGTCACAGCTCTCAGGTTACCAGCTTACGGTTCCAAAACAACCACCCTATACCGTGAACAGTCCTAAGAATCCCAGTGCTTCCCATCTTTCCATCCCCATTCTGATTCTGATCCTGAACCTGTGACCCTTAGTCCCTCTACTTCCGAAGTATGAACCCCCCTTCAGAAGTCATTTGGAACCCTCCAGAAGCCCTTCTAGAAGCCTCTAGCTAAGCGCCGACACACAGATTTAACAGTATATTTGTACTCACACTCCTGATTGTCATAAAGCATGAGACCTATCACACATTCACAAGCTATGCAGACAATCACCCAGGCATCTGCCCACGTGCATCCATCCCCCAAGAACTGTCTGCCCCTGGACCAAGTTTCCAGATGCCTCAGACCCCAGTACACCCCTCAGAGCCTTCATCCAACTCTGGATTCTCGGACGCAGATCAAAACCTGCATTCAAATTTGACTAACCCATTCCTTGTAAACCACCCCCCGGCAACTCAACAATTGTTGCCCTCAGAGATGCAATCCAGTTCAGGACCATCCTCAGCAGTGCTGTCAAACTCATTGGCACCCCCCCCCGTTTGTATCTCCCCCCTACATACCACCACCCTTCGCACCTCTACCTGTGACACCACCGCCCGTAGCACCACCACTTGTTTGCGCCACCTGTTGTACCTCTGCTCACTGCACTACCCCCCATTGCCCAACCCCATGTTGCACCACCTGCCACAGCACTGCCACCTCCTGCACACCCAGGAGGGGCCCCCACCTTAGGACCCAATGTTGTGCCTGATCTCACCCAGGCCCTCATTATGCTGGCAAGCAACTTAGCCAGCCCCAGAAGATCAGCCCCCCACGCCACCAAGGTCCAGGATCCAGATACCTTTAATGGATCCAATTTGAGGAAACTACAAGCCTTCTTAGTGCAGTGTAGACTGAAATTCCATGACCACCCTAATGCTTTCGATACCGACGGCGCCAAGGTAACCTATGTACTGTTGTACCTGACGGGTACTGCCCTGGACTAGTTTGAACCAGCCCTCTCTGCCTCCAATGAGCCAGACTGGCTCCATGACTATGAGGAGTTTGTGAATGAATTCAAAACCAACTTTGGCCCCCATGACCCAGAAGGAGAGGCCAAAGCAGACCTTGAGAACCTCCGCATGCACGATAATCAGCACATCACAAAATATGTAGTTGAATTCAATTGACTAGCCACCCGTATCTACTGGGGCGATGCTGCACTTTGTCACCAGTTCTACAACAGACTCCCTGGCAGGATCAAGGATGAGATCTCCAGAGTAGGAAAGCCCCACTCCCCACTCCAACTCCGCCTCCTGTCCCAATCCATCGATGCCTGCTACTGGGAGTGATGATCGGAAATTACCAGAGAGCCCTCCTCCACCCAGAACTTCAACTGCCCCTACGACAGAGGGAGGACCCCCATGACCATGTATTCAGCCCCTAATACGGGCAATAAGACAGCCAACCCAGGCCAACCTGCAAACCTGTCCAGTGGCAGCAGGACTACCATGGATCTTTTGTCCAAAATCAGAAAAGACAGAAAACTTATACTGCAAGAACGGCAACACCACTTCGAACAGAACCTCTGCCTCTTCTGCGGCAGATTAGGCCACTCAGCTGAGAAATGCCTAAGATCCACCACCACAATCACTAAAGGGCATGCAGCCTCCATGACAGAAGAGGTTGAAGAAGAGTCTGAGACATCGGATGCTTCAGAAACCGAGGAATAAGAAGCTAGGCTCCCGACTCTGGCACCAGGTGTTCACGTTGAACACCAACTGTGCCAACTGGAGTAAAACAAAGCAACACATCCAACCTTTTCAGGAATATGACCCCCCATGACCAATCATTGAAAATATTTCAACCCGTTTCTGTGGAAACACTCCAACCCTCTGACTCCAACCCTCCGAACTCCGACCCTCCGAATCTGACCCTCCGAACCCTATCAGAATTATAGTTACAAGGACCATACACTCATCCACTACTATCCGTCGATCGACAGGGAATTGAGTACTACTCGTTTAGATTCATCCTAACTGATTCTTAGCATCATGGAGCCAGCAGTTTTCACTCAGTGTTCAATCTAACCCTTTGAAAAACTCT
This sequence comes from Chroogomphus rutilus, assembly GCA_003314275.1. Taxonomy (NCBI): domain Eukaryota; kingdom Fungi; phylum Basidiomycota; class Agaricomycetes; order Boletales; family Gomphidiaceae; genus Chroogomphus; species Chroogomphus rutilus. The sequence goes on along the minus strand of QLPI01016180.1, from coordinate 9,732 downwards.
GCTCAGGAAGAACCCTGACCATCACGGAATTCCGTACCATCCCTTAGACAAAATGGTACCATGTGTAGATTCTCTTAGACTAGAACCTTTCTTGATTAAATGTTAATACAAGCTGAACTATTAACACGATTCAACCAAGACTCGAATTGCAGGACATCCCCCAAATCCCGATGACACCACCACCCTCCAGGCGACAATCTGGTGAACGAACCCCACGAACACCATGCCAACCACAACCCCAAGCTCCCAACACATACAAAAACCATTAAAATTCCAATCAATAAACACACATTGTCAGTCACTGCCATAAAACAAAGCATGTTCCAGGTCAGGATCAGAAGGATCCAGCTGTCGGAAAAATTCTATCTCCTTTTTGCCTCCTCCACTGCTCGACTCCGACACTAGGACCACTACTTCAGAACCAGCCCCACCGTCAATGCCACAGCCTCCAGAACCACTGCTTCAGGAAACAACCCCATTGCCAGTGCCACAGCCCCTGGAACCATGTCTTCAGCAGGTCGCTCCATCACAGGTGCCAAACCTTCCACATCACACACCAGGACTGCCCGCTCAGTAAACCACCCTGCTCTAGGCATCACATCTCCTGCACCATGCACAGAACCCATTTCCCTGGGACCCCTTTTCTTTTTGGAAGCAATCTTCCCCACACCATGTGCCCTAGTCCAATGACTTGCTACCACCCGACAACCCCAGGTCGGACCAACACACCCCTGCCCACTTGTTGGACGATCCTGACCATCCATTTTAATGGCATTCTGCATCTTAGAAGCACCTGTCAACCTGTTTAAGGTGACACTGAGAGCGAAAATACCATCCCAGATTTCCCTCAGGATGTCATCATTTGCATCACCCCTGCCCTTCAGAAGGGGAGGAACCAGTACCTCATAGGGAAATGCACGGGTCAGGCCAACCCGCACGGGTCACCGGGTCGGGTGTCCTTGGGTGTGGGTGCGGGTCAAGCCATGAGCACCCGTGATCCGGGCCCAACCTGGGGCGTCAACTCCGACACGAACGCAACGAATGCATACGTGCACGCAGCGACACGAACGCGACACCCTGAACGCGACGAATGCATACATGCATGCAGCGCCACGAACGTGACGAATGCATACGTGCACGCACCGACACAAATGCGATGCCCCAAACGTGACGAATGCGCCGTACGCACATGCGACGCCCCGAACGCGACGAACGTGCCATACGTGTACACGATGCCATGAATGCGACGTACACGACATACATGCATGCGCCGCGACGTATGCAATGCCCGCTACGTGCATGCGCCACCACATACGCAATGTACACGACGTATGCGCATGCACCATGACAAATGCGATGGACACGACGTATGCGCATGCGCCATGACAAACGCGACGTAGGCGCCGCCACGTACGCGACGTATGCACATATGCTGCGACGAACGCGACGTACGCAATGCCCGTACACACACACGCCGCCATGTACGCGATGTATGCGCATGCGCCGTGACGAACGTGACGCCGGGTATGCGCCGCCACGTACGTGATGTATGCACATGTGCCATGACGAACGTGACGTACGCGCCGCCGCGTACGCAACGTATTGCGTGTGGGTGCGGCGCGCACCTGAGACCCGTCGACCCATGGGAGAAAACCCATGGGTTGACGGGTTCGGGTTTCCCATGGGTTGGGTGTGGGTCACCCACATTTGACCCGTGGGTGACCCATGCCATTCCCTAGTACCTCAACCTTTATTTTCTTTGAAGAGGACACGTCAGAGACCTCTGTCTCCTCCCACCACCTCTTTCCCGTGGTTGGCCCCTTAACGACCGACACCCTACCGACCATGCACTTCACCCTGCTGTTCTGACAGGGAACACAGTTTTTGGCCGACATGGTCCATGTACAAGGATCTCTATGTTTGCAACACCTATCACAGGGTTCTGACCTCATAGGAGGAATCTCCGGACTGGTGACCTGGTAAAGGTCAGACCAATGATGAATCAACACCCAGTGACTAGATTCAAAGGGTCCGAGATCCACCTCCTTTCCTATTACCCATGCATCCTGAGCAACCTGATTTTTGAAGGCCTTTTGTGCCCCCAAAATCCAGGCATCCTTCTCCAACACTTCCTCTCCGCATCCCTCGCAACAGTGCTTGCCCCGACTGCAGGCATGATATAGACATCCTCCTCACCCCCTGGATTGCCCCCAGAGGATGATTTGGACTCAGTCTCCTGATGTGGAACACCCCCGTCTTTGGATCCCAATGGTCCAATGAAACCCCCCCAGGATGGTAAATCCTCCAGTTCCTCGTCCACCTGACTGGCCAAAAGGACAGACTCTAGAGCCTGGGCATTGCGCTCCATGGCTCGATCCTTCCCCTCCCCCCTCCTCCTCTGATCCACCCCCTTTGTTTTTCCCCCTGGCCTTCGGACTTTGACCCTCTGATCCTTTCCCATATTCTGGGCAACCTCTAATTTCCACGCCCCTTCCTCCCTCATCAAGTGAATCTGTTCCACACATTCGGCCTTGAAAGTGTACACCTGCTCCAAAACTTCTGCTTCGATATCCTGTTCCAGTCCAGACATAGGTGGAGGCAAGAAAGGAACTCAGGGGAAAGAAAAAAGCCCCCTTATATATGCATCGGACAGGCGCTCGGTACATATACCTATTACGTCCCAATATGCCTAAAAATAGTCCCACTCTCTTCTCTGCTCAATTCACGGCAAGATTAAGCTTAGGACCTCCAGGGCTTGGTCCTAGTGGAGGGATACTGTTATGGTCCATGCTGCCAAATAAACCCACATTAAACCCCACAACCACCCACACTGTTTCCAGGACCTTTCCAACTGCTCAAAGTCTGAATAACTACTTTCCAATATTCTGATGCATCAATCCAAGGTTCTGTTCCAAACCTCCAAAGATTCTGAAGCCAAGGTTCTGCTCCTTTGATAAACGACATGCAGGATCATCGCGTACCTCACTCCCTTGTTTTTTGTTTTATATTGCCCCTTGTACTCTCTTCCCCCCCNNNTTTACTCAGCAAAAGATAGTACAAGACTAGATACATGTATATAAGTCACCAGTTGACTGGACTATTCGCCAGTATGAATATCGACTTAATTCTGCATCATAGTTTCTGATTCAGTTCCAGTAAACTTTCTGACTTTCCAAAATTAGGGACAGATGATTGAGGAGGGTGCAACACATAAGTTGAAGCCAAGTCCCTGTGACCTCGAACCACTCGTACCATCCTATACCGTGAACAGTCCTAAGAACCCTGGCACTTCCCATCTTTCCATCCCCATTCCGATTCCAATCCCCAACCTGCGACCCTTAGTCCCTCCACCTTCAAAGTACAAACCCCCCTTTGGAAGTCATTCGGAACCCTCTAGAAACCCTTCTGGAAGCCTCTAGCTAAGCGCCAACATGTGGATTTAACATATAGTCACTCATCCCCTCTTTAAGGTAGACATCCCATCGTCTAGTGAGCAAATCAGGCTTAGTGCCCAAATGACCTGGTCTGAAATGAATGACAAGGTTAAACTGGGAAAGGTATTCTGACCACCTAGCTTGATGTCTAGTCAACAACTTGGTCATGCAAAAGTACTCCAAGTTCTTATATGTTAAGATTGCATTCAGACCAGGCACTTACCACAGCGAGCAAATATGAGTGGCTATAGGTGTGGAATAGAATGGCTTTCTTTTGTTTCTCTTTTACCATTCTTTAATTCCATTGTCCATAATTCCATTGTCCACACATCTATTATCTAGTTTCCTATTGTTCACTTTTCATATAAGTAGTTAGCTAGAATAGCCCTTCACTTCAGTCTTTGCTGCGAAGACTGAAGTGAGTACTAAAGCCTTCTATGCATTATTTCTAAATACTTACAATTTTGTCATAGACAGTTTCATCTTTAGGTAGTTACTTCAAATAGAAACTGAGTCTTTGCTGTGAAGACTGAATTTCATCTTTAGCATTTTCACATTATAATTGGTGATAACATTGATAGGCTCAGAGGAACCTTCCAAGTAGTGATGCCACCTTTGAAAAGCTTCGAAAATCACAAGCAGTTCTTTATTGTAGATGTCATAGTTGAGTTCAGGTGAAGTGAAAGTTCAGGAATGATAAGCAATCAGATGAAGCTTGCTGTTTGGGGTGTGTTGAGAGAGTATAGCTGTTAAAGTATAATCTGATGCATCTGTCTCCACAATCAAGGGCAAATCAGGAGTCCAATGAGTTAAGATGTGGGCAGACGTGAATGCCAGTTTCAGCTTATTAAATGAATCTCTACACTCCTCACTCTAGTTCCATGCCAGACCTTTGTGAGTGAGTCAGATAAGGGGAGTCATAATGGAGGAATAGTTGTAAATGAATCGTTGATAGAAGTTTGCAAATCTGAGGAATGATTGGACATCTTTAACTTTTCATGGCTTGGGCCATTGAGTGATGCACTTGACTTTGTCTTCCACCATGGTAAGACCCTCAGGAGACAGGTGTTACAATGATGATAAAGGATGTAATCGTAATATTATTTAATCTCCCAATGGTGAGACAATTGGCGAGTTTCAGATTAGGGCTTGGCTTCAACATATTGCATTGCGCCCACTTAGACTACACGGTCCCCGATTTTGTAAAAGCGAAGTAGACGGAAGTGAACAGAGGAACCTTAGTCAAAATCAAGATTGATTGGGTAGAGACCCATTAGCTTCTGCACGTAGGCAGGGTTGATGTAAGAGGGTTCCATTGGCGATGTTGATGAATGGTTACCCCCCAAACTCCCTCACAACTTCTCTTATATGCTTTCGCATTTCTGAACTCTAACGGGGCCACTGTTCTAGAACTTCGTTTCCACAGCCTCGTAGTACTCAGCTGTAAGGGGGGGATACTGTTAGAAACCGTATGCCGGCATACCTGACTATTCATTTCAGCCCACTTAGCCCAACTCTACTCTCGCTTGCTATTCTACAATATGCCCTCAGCCCATAGACTATATGCACCTCATATATCTGTCTTGGCGTCACATGCTCCTGTCAATTCACTTCACTCATTTACATCACACTCCATATGCTCGCTATTCCATTCCATTTTCATTTACGTTTAATATCCTTTCATTTACATTCCGCTCTACTTTCATTTATTCGCAATTCCACTCTCTCTCTTATATCCGATCCGCTATTACATTCCTTAGGGTAAATCCTTTGGGAATCAGAGTGGCACATCACTCCCAATGTCATGGAGGAGATCATTATTTGGGGCGTAGTATTTCCATTCTCACTTTTCACGATCCTCGGCTTTCTCATTCTATTATAGGAATCTATTCAACTCCTAGTAGATTTGAAAGTAGTATAAAGATCTTGTACTTTGGTAGTTCAGTCTTCAGTCAAATAATCAACCTTGATTCTCTACTAGTTAATTCTCTGTCTTGCTTTTCCAAAATTAGGGCTTGTGCAATCTAGTAGGTGCAACATACAAGTTGAAGCCTTGCCCTGCCCTGAACCTTGCCATTGTTTTACCTTTGGGAGATTTTACATATAATTACGATTACATCATTCCTTTGCATCGTAACAGGGGCTCATAACCTGTAATGGTTATGTGCAGTAACTAGATACAGGAAGATTCAGTGAATGGGCAGTTCACTCATATGTATTGTTACTATACCTAGATACAGGAAGACTATAATATAATAAGTGTCTGTATATCTAGGCATACAAAAGGAATATGCACCTCAGTGAATGGACAGTTCACTGAGGGGCTGCTATCCTACTCATTTGACATATATATGGTCCTAGTCAAACCTAGCCAAGACCCTCATACCTTACTGCATTCTATGCTTACAATCATTACTCCAATAATACCTTATTGTTCTCCATTCCTTATGCCACCCTAATTTCACATCTTGCTTCTTAACCTATATAAGTAGCAAATGTATGTAGATAGTTCTTCACTCTGAATATCGACTAGGTTTATACCTTTGTCTTCCCTCCTCCTGTCTGAAGTCTTTTACTTAGGCTGACACTCTCTCGGCACTCTCCTGGATTCCCTTTCTGTTCTAAATTAGTAGCAGGCATGGAAAGTAGGGTGCAACACATGAGTACATTGAAGCCAAGCTACTCTGATCAGTCTACAGGACTTAGTGATTGGCATGGGTAACCTCTAGGTATATTATATCTACCTGTACCTGTACCTGTAAAAACCCATACCCATGTGTTATAGGTACAGGTTTTCATGGGTATGCTTATATAAGCAAGGTTCAGCACTAACCTCACTTATATAAGCATACCCGCAAATTATATAAGCATACTTGCGAAAACCCACCTGCAGGTACAGGTTTGGGCTGGGTTGGAAATCCTGACCCTGACTCTTACCCACGCTACCCGTACCCGCTACCCACCCGGGTTTCCAATACCCATGCCAATCACTAACAGGACTTGGCCGATTCTCACCAGCTGTCAAGTATATGTATCGAGACCCATCCACTCAGCAATGCTGACCAAGCAACCATCCTGTATCCACGACCAAGTATTCATGCCACTTGCATAACACTTGGTATACCGGTCTCAGCTCAGTACATCCACCATCCACACTCCTTGTCCTCACCCTTCGGTCCATCTCACCTTGGGACTTCCTGTCCTTGTATTATCCTCAGCTGTGACTTCATTGTTTTATAGTCGGCCACTCCCAATTGTCCTATCCTTGGTCACGCTTCTATTATTCTATCCTTTATTTTTCTATCCCCGTTTTGCATTCCTTCATTCTAATTTTACTCGTTGTGGACAATAACCACATGCTCTGCATACCTTGTTATCTCACATTCCTTATTCCACATGTCGCTTCTTAACCTATATAAGTAGGACATGCATGTACATATCTCCTCATTCTGGGTATCAACTAGGCTTAGGCCCTTCTACCTTCTTCCCCTCTGTTAAAGTCCTCAACTTGGGCCGGCATCACCAGCATCCTCCTGAGTACCTGTCTGTTGCAAATTGGTGGCACGCACAGCAAGTAGGGCACAATGCATGAGTACGTTAAAGCCAATGCCACTACTCTTGGCCCGCAGGACTTGGCCATTGTCTGCCCAACACTCTTTGGCAGTACCGAAGTCCATCAGTACCCGAAGCTTGACACCAGCATTATGAAGTTGGCATTATTACTATAGTGCTTGGCTCACACATCATCGGCAGTACCAGTGCCTGACAACTAGTGCCCAAGATCCTATGGGGTCAGCCCTTAACAACATTGTTAACACTAAAGTTTTGACATTGCTTCTTGGGTTTCAAAATAATGTCTTAGATCTTAAACTTGAATATGAGGTTAATGAGATCTCTTTTCAAGGAGTGAGCTGTAGCCAGATAGGGTGGTAATAGTAAGAAGTTACAGAATCCAATATAGAATATAATGCTAGAGTAATCAGTGAATCTCAAGTAGGAGGTACTGTTATAGCTCATCCCAAACATTAGACAAATATAGATCTTAATCACAAATTCATTTTGACCATTGGTGCTTACTAAGCTGGCTCTCAATGATTTGACTATTTTGTTGTCTCAGCACATATTTCACTCTTCATTACCATATGCTCTCTCCCTGTTCCCCAAATAATTAGTCTTTGGTATTTGCTGAGTGTAGGATGGATTGTTGGATTGTCGAATTATCTGGTATAGTTACATAAACTTGGGTCGTTAACTTGGTAAATGAACCATTGGGTACAGCTGGAGATGTACAACCTGGAATAGGGTTAATTATGGATCCGTCTCGTCTGATATTACGGCAAAGGTGGATACTCCGAATAGAACGTCTGGGACTGCTTCGTCGATGACATTAGTGGACGAGTCTCGCGGCTCGCTTTTAGATGAGCCAGGACGTAGTGCGGGGTCTGACAAAGGAATACTGGAATGTTCCGAGGGCATTGCGATGAGTACAGCCACTTGCACGGTCGAGGGCTCATCGGAGTTGGTATCATTGGCGGATGTATCTGGAGCTGTGGCAGGAGCAGGAGCAGCAGAATGACGACCTAACCGTTCTTGAAGTCGTTCTCGTATCGAGCGATTGGGCGCAATGGGTTTAGGCTTGCTGTTACCTCGAATGTGCTCTGACATTCTCACGTTGGTGGCACAAATGGGCTAGCCAGGCTATCAGCCACTCTGCAAACCAACATACTGGGGACGTACCATGATAGCATGCCATTCCTTATCATCTCCTACGGCTCGAGCGCAAACTTCATATAGTTCAGGCTTGTGCTGAATGATGGGAACGTTCGGCAATATACCAGCATCGATGGCTTGCTGTACCGCTTGTTGTACGCGCCTACGGTACCGGCGCCTTATGAGGACTGCCCTTAGCACCAATGCCGCAGAAGCAAACACGAGAATGAGGAGGGCAATGAGGAACTGGTATCATAATATTTAAGTCAGAAGTTAAGATGACTGACTGAAATATAAACCAAACCGTGAAGAACGATGTGTTCGTATGTTGAGGCCCTTGCGGTCCGGCGGTCGGTGACTGTGAGGGATCCCCTCTGGGGACGACTGTAGGGCTCACTATGTGCATTGACAGCACTCAACAGGTTGCGGTGCTCCGTGAGTACTACGTGCGCGTCATGTTCGGCGCGGTCTTGCCGCTGCAGCTAAGTTTATCCTTGGCTACTATCAACCATGTCTTTCAATGCACTCCAAGAAAATGCGTCGCGATTGGGGATGCGACTGCAGGAGTCATTTTCGGAACATACGCGTGACTTGGCCATTGGAAAGTCCTCGGGAGCGTCATTCTTTGATACAGCAGAAGATAAGGTGAAAAACATCCGGACTCAGCTGGACAGCAGTCACGATCGGGAAAAGCTTGAAGCCATGAAGAGACTCATAGCTGTCAGTTGCTCTTCGGCCCCATAACCCTCACTTATGACTTTATGTAGATGATTTCCAAGGGTCGGAATGTCTCCGAATTTTTCGCCCAAGTGGTGAAGAACGTCGCGTCTCTCAACCTCGAAATCAGGAAACTAGTGTATATATATCTCCTTCGATATGCTGAGCACGAACCAGACCTCGCTTTACTGTCTATAAATACGTTTCAAAAGGACCTGACGGATCCCAATCCGTTGATTCGAGCCATGGCTCTCAGAGTGCTCTCAGGAATTAAAGTCCCCATGGTGGGCTCCATCGTTGCCCTGGGTATAAAGAAATGTGCTGCAGATCCCAGCCCATATGTTCGTAAAGCGGCAGCCCTCGCCATTCCCAAGCTTTACAGGTGTGCATTACTCTCTCGTCCAAGCCGATGGCTGAAAAGTCTGCTTTGACCGTTTAGCCTAGATGCTTCTCACCTCACCTCTCTTGAACCAGTTCTACTTTCTTTATTAGGAGACCGTTCTCCTGTGTCAGTCGGCTGTGTTGCTGCTGCATTCACAGCGGTTTGTCCACATCGACTGGATCTTTTACATACCCACTACAGACGCTTGTGTCGTACACTTGTTGACGCTGACGAATGGGGCCAAGTGTCTCTGATGGATCTCTTATTGCGCTATGCTAGACACATGCTAACCAAACCACCCTACTCTGAGGTACACAGCTTGTTTAACAAATGACTCCTCGTTTTGACAGTCTCACCTACAGGAAGGCCATAGTGACAAAGAAGGTATCGATCCAGACGTGCAGCTGCTTCTCGCTAGCTCTGAACAACTGTTCCAAAGTCGTAACCCTGCTGTACGCTTTTTGGTACCACATGTACTGTTTTGCTGTT
>QLPI01016175.1:0-21017 GCA_003314275.1 Chroogomphus rutilus | reverse complement strand
CCCTTTGGTGCACGCGTCAGGAACGCCCTCAACGCTGAGCCACGCAGCGTCCGACTTTCAGCGTTGGTGGGAGGTGGCGGACAGTGGTATGGTTTCGGGAAGATGATAGCTCAATTGTGCGTCGCGAATCGAGTTCTTGATATCAAGTCACTTGAAGGCTCTCTTTGACCTTTCTTAACTGACTTTAGGCTAGAGAAGAGCCAAGCAGAGGAGATGTCGGATATGATAATGAAAGTGAGCAGACTCTCGCACAAAGCTGGCATCGCCACTGATTCTATTTTTTTGGAAAGACTTTTCATCAACGCTTAGTTGATGTTATGGATCAAGCTCAACACTTTGGGGGAAGTGCCAAATCCGTAGGGGCCAATTCTCGGTATGGTGATACTGGTGCCGAGTTTCGTGAAGGCCTGGAGGCCACTGAGCGGGAACGTACGTCATTATATCATTGATCTTGCAGTCATCTGAAGTGTGTCCTTGTATTTTGCAGTGTTCTCTCTGGCCCAGGAAAGCACAGCACGAACTAAATCATGGTATGAGAGTACTGACAAGAGGCGGTAAGATTAGCTAGTCGTGAATGCAATGGAAGTTTTTCCATACCTAGTTATTTATCCTTCTTGGTTTCTTCTACACTGGTATCAGTGTCATTCCGGAGGGGGATGTTCGATGATGCCTGTGTCAACTCATTGACAAACCTAGGTGGCCCAATGAGACTCTTACGATATAAACAAGGCTCGCACTGACCATTTCACGCTGGCCCACAGTGCCACAGAGATGCAAATGAGGGCGAGAAAATGAAGGTTGCCCCCAGTGATGAAGAGAAGTGACACCAGAACCAGTAAGAGAAACACGAACACGCCGTCCACGACCAAAAGAAAAGTCGGATGAAGAGAAGATCCTGGCGTAAGTATATGGGACACTACTGGAATGTCGACAAGTGTTGCTTTACTGTCAGACTCAGACTGGACATCGCTTTCGTTTCGCGACATGGAGTCACGGAGTCTAACCAGCGCGGTAGTGTCACTCTTGAGTTGTGCGGCACAAACATTCCTAGAAGTATGTATCTGAATTTACTTTTTAAAGGTAGCTTTTTGCGGCCCTTGCTCGTTTGAGAGAGTTTCGAGGGACAATTAGATACAGATTGATAGTCTGACCAAATATATTGGTACAAGCTTGTGTGGTAACTCGGGTCTAAACATAATCTAAAATCCTGCTTGACACCAGCATTTCGGAGGCTACTCAGACCCCGAATCCCAACCCTCTAAACGCGGTGAATTAACAACTATGACCTACATTCGTGTCGATTCTAGAGTTTCCATGGAAGTCACGCTGTTACCCCGCACAACCTGAATACAAATAGATGTGTCAAACAGGTAGGCTAGGCAGAATCCAAAAAGAAAAAAGAAATGCTCACAACAGTACCAATGGGGTGCTTAGAGGCAGCAACAGTCTCCTCCAACGCATCGTCGATGACGAGATTGAGAAAAATGTCAAAGCCACGGAGGATTCCACTGATTTTGCGACCGCCTTGGAGGTGAATGAACAACTTTTTGTCCATAAACTATGTATTAATACGATTCTGTGAGTAAATGGAAATCAACAGGATACTATGTAGATGACCTTTTTCAGTTCAGGCTGGGAAGCTTTCGACATTGTGGCGACTTGAAGCTTGGATTAGGTAATTCAAAGCCAGACAAGTGATGCACACTGGACTACATAGATCACAGTCTTCAAGGAATTTATTTGATAAATCTCATTTATATCAGGGTTTGGATCTGAGTTAGTGCTATGCACATAAGACAAGAGCAGCAGGCTGACAACATAATCACCACCGAAGGAAAATATACCGTAGAAATTAAGAATGGAACGGCAGAAGAATTTTCGGGGAAATTAGGCATCAGATGCTGGTAGACTCAGGCTTCATGCATCAGGCGTTGAATCTCCTCAGACAGGAATCTCCTCAGAGGCAAGAATCTCCTTAGAGGCAAAGGCTAGGTTGGCGAGGATTGGCAATAAGTGTCCCAGGAAAAACAGCCTCTCCTGCCCACAAGTCTTGCTGGTAGTGTCCAATACGTCTCGTTAGCATGACTGTGACAGGCTTCCTTGGTTTTTCCAATTTTGAAGTGCTCCCCACCAGTGGGTAAGCATGAAACACATCAAAATGGCTAGACTCATAGACATCCCCATCAAATATGGCCACTTGAAAATCAGAGATCTGTGAGCAGTGAACCTGAAAGAAAATAATGAAAAGTATATAGGTATTTAAAGCAAAGTGAAGCATACATTTCCTTGACCAGTGTCACCAGACTTGAGTTGTCCTGGATATTGGCCTGATCCACCTCATGCATGATCTCTATTGGTCTGTGCTGTCTTTATCATCCGCGTCAGACTTGGGATCCCTGGATATCGTGCAGATTCATCCATGTTTGATTATGTAAGAAGCCTATTAGTGTATGTAAAGAGAATAAAGAAGGCCGCCGCAATAAACATATGCAGGGAAAAGATGAAGAGTGGCACAATAGAACAATTATTGCTCAAAATGTAGGCTTTTAGGTTTCATGTTGAACTGCTATATATTACAAAGGGGATTGACTACATGTGATAACATGGATAGGGAAAATGATGTAGGGGATGTGTCATGGGGACCTCAAAAAAATGGGAATATACAAGGGAAACTTACTACAAAATGTCTCGTATATGTGGAGTACTCGTATGCATAGCTCATCCAATATTGTCAGCCATGCGAATAGAACGGAAAATGCCGAGACAATTATCCGGCGTCCACTCGCTCACCGTGACATCTTCTTCTATCACATAACCATTCAACAAACTTATCCTTGGTATGAGTGCTTCCAGTCTTCTTTTACTTATTCATGGCTCATGGAATTTACTTCTTGCTTTTATAGGAACAGCCATGGACTGGAGGAGCGGTAGCAGACAAAATCCGACAGGTTCTGCATTTCGAGGCATAAGCTCTAGAAGTCGAGGGAGAGGCAGGGGTAGAGGTCTTTCACCTCGTGGTGGTCATACCGCGACTCCACATGCCATATCACCTTCTGTGACACCCGCACTCCCGTCACTACCACCACCATCATCACCACTTCCAGCACAACCACCAGCACAATTACCAGCACAACCACCACCAGCAACAAAACCTACCCCTTCAAAACCCCCATCTCGCAGGGGTTCACATCAGCCTTCTCGTCAGACTGCCCTCACTCATCCCAATACTTCAAGAGCCCCTATTGTTTCGCCAATAGAAGTCAGCACCCAGCCTAGTGCTCGTCCTCCAGTAACTCGTTCTCCAGTAACTCGTCGTGCCCCGCCCAATTTTTCAAGTGGCACAACGCCATCGTCACCTCCCTTGACGTTAGATCAATCTTCGCAAACCACTCCAGTCACTTCCCGTCCGAAAACCCCTAGGAAGCGATCCCACCACGGTGCTCGTTCTTCTTCAAAGGCGTCATCAACTGCACAAGTTTCCTCTGCAGCCTTAACTAACTCTGTCAAGGAAAAAAATAGAGAAATTCCTCCCCATATGGCATTGACTTCCGGCTCTTCAGATTTACAGTCTTTCGATCCCCGTACAGATATTGACACCCTTGTGGAGCGAGTACGTGCGATGGCGATGGCAGGCTCTGCTATGGATAAAGACAAGGATAAGCAAGGCAATGGTATCCCACATGATGGTCATATCGATTGGGCAGGGGACGAAGATGATACTCTACCCGACTTGGATGATTGGGTCCGCCCGAAGTCAGCGCAGAACAAAGAGACGAAACCTGCCGAGTTAGACCCGCCTTCCGAGAAATCTTTCCTCCCCCAAGTGGAGGAAGTTGTCAGTCTCAATCCAGCATCAGCGAATAAGAGGATTCAGGACACCAGTGAATCAAACGACCTTAAGCTCCAAGACAATGCGCAACAGCCACAGGATGGCAGGGGCCCCATGAAGTCCAAACATGCCTACAAAGAAGCAGAAGCCACTTCTGGAAAACCCAAATCGAGAGGCAGACATGGCAGAAAGAAAAGCTTCGTATCTGAGGCCGTTGTGCCCATGCCTGCCGCCAAAACTTCAGCAGGCTCCGAAGTACAATCCACTGAGGCTCTGAGCCCTACAAAATCCCTTCCTCCTTTGGTACATCCCCTTCCTCCTAAACCTCAAATCCCAGCTGCTCCGGTGCGTGGGTTCAGATCACGAGGTCCCGTTCATACCAACCAACCGGTAGCCAGAACAAGCGACAAGGATAACAATTTTGACGAAGTGTTGTCAGTTGTACCTCGAAAGGACGACTCTGTGGAACCCCCATCGATTGAAGCTACCAAGCCCATCGCCGAGACCGAGATTAAGGCAGCCTCTGCTTGCCCTGAGCCACAAGTCCAGAAGAGGGCCTTGGACTCTAGTGTCGATTGGGCGAATGCTTCACGATCGAAGGAAAGTTCGACTGTACAATCCGTTCCTGAGGCCAAGGTTTTAGAAGCTCCATCGTCCAATACTGGGTACGCTCCTGATACAAATACCAGGAAAAGTGCGTTTGATCCCAGTGTTGACTGGTCGAAAGCTCCAAGTACTCCTAATCTTTCGCCCATGCGACGTTCACCCTCACAGCCGGCGCGTTCTCCCGTCCTACCCAGCGGCATCTCTTCCGCCTCAGGTAATACCCGCACGGCTCGTCCACATGATCGCTCTCGTGGCCTATACCGGCACCACAACAACTCTCCCCGATCCTCTACGGGTACCTCCCCACAGCCTCCTCCCCACACCCGCTCTCAAATGACCTCACCTGAGAGAAGCCCACAGCGCTGGCAAGATACAATGGGACCGTCACATTTCCGTGCTCATTCATCGCCACAGACTGGGCCAGGTACACGCACGCATGCGTCGAGACCTATCATCACACTTGACGCTCTTTCTCGAATTTCACGTACCCTTGGGGTTTCAGGGGCTACTACACCACCCCGTGGCCCAGCCCCCGAAGTAGTTGTCGCTGACTGAACTAGGGATGGGATGACATACCTGTTCCATTGCGAATATCCAGTTTCTGAGCGACTTTGTGACACATACACCTTACTGTAAAACACTGAGCGGACCAATTTCCTGTTATCATATTTTTCTTCTCCACTCTCCACTCAATATTTTTTCTCGCAGAAATATACCGTGTCGGATTATTCTTGCTTTCTTCCTTTGTACGACGGCCTAAGTTGCCAGAAAATTGTAAAGATTAGAATGTATTCTTTGTTTATGCCCCTAGTAATCAATCGTACTATTTTGTGACTCACACTCTGTCCTATTCACAACTGAAATATGACAATTCTAAACCGATGGCTCGTATTGGTTTTGACCCACTAGCGAGGTCTGAGACTACGCCGAGGCTTACAAGCACGTTCCGTAAACGGCCTTCCCACATCAATGATACATCCTGAAATGGCACATGTTATCAACATTATCGCGCTCGTGTATTCAAAAAATGCTCGCCGTATTGGTTGAAATTCGAGCCTTGACAACACCTTGAACTTCTTCATTTTTTGATGTGTCGATCTCCTCAGTCACATCATGAGATACTTCCTTAGGACGTCGAATAGCGTCCCCAGCGCCGAGACTACGTCGTATCCACCATTCCGCACCCATGGTCCATTCGCTCTCATAACTGTATATGTTGAAGTCAAAGCGAGAACACAATGATAGGTCACGAGAGACGCGGGCAGCGTATGCAGTGGAAATATGGCCCATCATGGGATTAAAA
Organism: Chroogomphus rutilus; assembly: GCA_003314275.1. Lineage (NCBI taxonomy): Eukaryota > Fungi > Basidiomycota > Agaricomycetes > Boletales > Gomphidiaceae > Chroogomphus > Chroogomphus rutilus. The sequence goes on along the minus strand of QLPI01016175.1, from coordinate 15,279 downwards.
ATAGAGGTGATAGTCGTCGGAGGTTGTGACGACGATTGATGGTTGGATCCAAGTGAAGAAATAGCGGCTGATGGTGGCGTTGCATCAGGAAGGGTGGTAAACCGAATTGCAGTAGAGACTGTATGACCAGAAAGTCAGGCATCTTGACTTGGGGCGGCGCGAATTATTCCTCGCCTCCTGCACTTTTCTCTTTCGCGCTGAAATAGAGCTCAGCTCCCGCAGATAGTCTCCCTTTGAGGCCGCCCTCCATAGCTTCTTCTTCATCGACGCGCTTGCGGCCTTCAGTGCGCCACGTTGGACGATCCTCACCATCTTCTGAGTCAGCGCCGAGCTTCCCAAAATTGCGAAGGACTCGAATACCCAACAGAGCGTCGTCAGCACTCCATGTGTACTCTGAGCACCATCTGCCAGTATCATGCTGCAGAGATAGCATAAGATTACTCAGACCCGGTCCTGCTTGTTTATTACGAAGCCGATGTGTAGTTGAAGTCGTGGCACTGGAACGGGGATCAGATATGACAGCTACGATAGCCTGGAATGTAGGGGATAATCGTGTTGAATATAAAGCATCGAGACGTCCAGTTGGAATATAAAAGCGGCCATACATGAGATAATCTGGCAACACATCAGAGCGTTTGGAGGTCCACTGGAGCATAATTACCTCGGGTGTCCACTCGTCGACCTGCAAGCCATTCTTCGTCTTTGCCTTCGGGTCTTCGGGGCTGATCATATACCTTGAATCTGTCCACCATATCTTTGAATCGGACGCTCCCGGACCGAAGTATCCTCAGGTCACAAGAAGTGAAAATATATCCTATAGAACCATTAAGAGAAGGCAAGGCATTCATAGAGTATGTGGTGTTGAAAAGCGCGTTCGGTGACTTTGAGATCGAGAAGTTGAGCCCTCTAGGGACTGTAAAGTCGAGAATTGCTTTGCCGCGAGAAGCTCACTAAGCGAATATACCAGTGTAATCTACCATAGCTTACCCGTCGAGGATCGCGTCAGATTCGAGTACAAGTTGTCGTCGTTCCATTTTGTTGCCTGATAATAGCTTCGGAGGACATATGAAGTAAATGTGAACATTGCCGCGCTGAACGCCGCGGAACCAAAACAAAGAGCGTGTCTTGCAAGACCAGTTCAAAGAAAGATCATTCATTATGTACGGAAAAAAAATGTATTGAGCGAATAGATGAGTTTTTGGCGCGTCATTTGAGCTTTATCAGGATCTCGTCAATTGAAGGTCGCTGCTTTGGTGACGCGTGCCAGGTCGTATTAACTATGTCCCAGAGATGATCATCAAATCCCCTCCTGATTACAGTCGGATCGGTGGGCTTCTTAGGCCTTTCACCTTTCTGCATTTCTAACAAAACCTCAGTCGTTCGCTTAATATGCTCGAACGGGGGAGCCCCGGTGAAAATCTATTCAAAGCCATGTTTCGGTTATCCACGCAATATAACGCAATGAGCACTGTACCTCAACCACTGTCATTCCAAACGCGAAAACATCGCTGTGAGTCGAGATGACACCAGGTATGCTGCATAGCTCTGGCGCAAACCACCTGTACGAGTCGGAGACGCCCCTGCTTTGCGTGAAAGGAACTCCCGTAATATCCTCAAGGATCTTCAGGGAAAGAGGTCAGATCGCACGCGATGATCAATAACCAAAGAAAGAGTGACCTTTGACAAGCCGAAGTCGGCCAAGACGGGTTGTCCGCTGTCGTTAATGAGGACGTTGGCCTAAATTAGAGAAAATACATTACTACTGTCACGGCTTCAACTATTTAGTCCGAGACGTCTTACTGCTTTAACATCGCCGTGTGCTATAGGAGAGTCTAGGTTGTGAAGAAGGCTTAGGCCTCTTGCGATTCCTTTGATCTAATGATTAAAAATCAGCGGAGAAGGCAGTGAACATATATACCACACATACTATATGCAACCTATTGGCATATGGATTCTTTGCGAGATACTGCAAAACATCGCCGTTGCTCATCCATGGGCTAACCATGTATCTGCGAAAACAGATTGACACCCACATCCAAAAGAGCCCAGGAAGACATACGGATGGGGCCCGTCATCGAAGCAAGCACCATAGAACGGGAGAATGTAACCTTCACTATCGATTGACGACACCTTTCTCCAGATCTGTACTTCTCTCATAAACCTCTGATAGAAATTCAGAACGGAGTCTTATGACATAATAAATATACTTTCGGACCTGGCGTGTAGCTTCCGAGACATGTTGCACGCCACGAAGAGTTTTCAAAGCCACCTTCTCCCGACCGAGGAATAGACCCTCGTAGATATCGAAGGCAGCGCTTCCCGCAACAGGGAACATCACTGTGCGCCGTACTTCCCCAGCCTTGAGATCTAAATCCGGAGGGAGTTCCCCGGAAGCTCTCCAAAGATTGTAAAGAACCTGTTCTAACTTGTGAAAGTCGGTAGAGTCTTGGCGCCGTTTCGAAGAAGCGAAAGACGCCCCAAGTTCCTACATAAGTTGGCTTGGGTGCGAATGGTAACCAGGGAAAGAACGAAACATACGATCTGTACCATATTAAGTATTTCTGAAACATGTTCTCTTGTTTCAGTGACTATTTGCTTCACTTCATCACTGTTGTCCTTAAGATCTTTCAGCAGGTGTTCAAGTACATTCCTGTCTTCCTCCTGGGCCTTCCTGTTCTGCTCAATCCTAGAAGAAGAATCAGCATTGATCGAGTGGAAGCTGAAGAACTTACCATTGGTGTAACTGGAGCTGCGACCTGATCTACACAGCAGCGACCTCAGCTAAAGCAACTAACCACACCATCATGGGCAAACCTGGAACTCCCGACAGCAGTCATCAATCTTTTGATGACACTTAACGATGTCCTTCGAAATTTGGCTCTGCTTAGCAAACGAATGCCAGCGTTTCAAACTGGCATATTCGGCGACCAGGGTCTGTACCTCTTCAAGCTGTCTGGGGATGGCAATGTTTAGTGATGTCTTTATTGAACAATCTGAAATGTAGAGCTCACTCTGTGCAGCCGTTGATCACACTGGGCATTTCTGAGCTCCTGCTTTGCTTGACGTATTCGTGTGCCAGGGCCAGTATGAGATATTTACATCGCTCCTGTAACTGTAGAGCTTCCTCCCTGACATATCCGAGCACCGCATGAGACCAACAGCAGTAGGTCAAGTAGTATGAAGAACACAAACTTGTTAGACCGTATCTTCTCACATATTCCAGCGATAGCCAGTACAGCCGCTACAGCTCCCCCGAGAGCAGGGATACCAGAGAACTGAGCAGCAAACTGAGCACCTCTCAAGGAGGCGTCTATAACATTGACTGCAGCTGCACCTATAAGTGCCGCCTGGGTGGGGAGAACCATATTCGTGAAGAAAAGGACATGTGGGACGCTCCAGTTATGTATTCCTACCCCAGCACAGCATGTCGAGCATCAGAACCCCCAAGTAGAAACATGGCACCCAAGATTTGATACATTGACAAAGAGGCAGAGCATTAGCGCCGATTCCATCACTCATAGTAACCATTCTGAGCGTTCGGCTCAGTTGCCAGCATGAGGAGACTGCATTCCGCACCTGTGTTTCTCGTACTCATCTCGTCCGGATCTAAGCTCATGAAGGGCTTCCTGACTTTTCAACAATTATTGGCGGTTGCCTCTCGACTCCAGATAGCGTACAGCCTCAAACTGTGCACATGCCAAGCTGACTCTGCTTTGCGCGACTTGTCACTCGTCCTGTAGCTACTTGTTCTGCGAAAAAAAAATCAGGTCGAAAGTATTGAATCCAAATGGCGAGCTCTTCAAACCGGTGCATTCTAATCAACCCCACTTAAATCACAGAATATGAAGTCTATGAATAGCGGACATCCTTAGCCATCCCATCGCATCCCATCGTCTTATGAGCCAGGGCAATACAGTGCCAGAGTTCTGTGATACTGTGAGTCATCCAGATCAAGCCAAAACAGGTGTTCTAGTGTGATCTCAGAGGGACATTTTCAAGGGTGGCAATTATACAGACGTGGTCCCTATTGAGCTGTAAAGCGAGCGCGAGGTCTTCATCAAAGATAATGCCAAGCTACAGAGAGTCGACGTTTGGACCTGAGTTTTTAGTCGGCCTTTATCTCGTGCTCGAATGTGTATAGCCTTGATTTCAGGATAGTATGAAGAATTCAAATTACTACTGCCGAACATCCCAAGATGGTGGTAGCAGCTGTGTGTGTGCAAGTCGTAGTCACAATGCTCCAGAGTCGATCATCTGCCCTTCCAAGCTGTCTATTCTCAAGGCATCAGTTGGCTGCATAGGTAGTTCTATCCCGCTTCGGCATCTCTCACCAAATCTCCGTCGTTCTTCTTGAATGGGGCTCATCACTGAAAATCTTCTTACACATGTAAATGGAACACAACTCAGTTCCGCACCCGATACAATTACGACAGTCATTCCGTATGGCCATGTCGCAGAGTCGAGACAACAGCAGGGGTCCTGCCACCTGTACAAATTAGACACCTCAGCTAAGCGTGTTCCGTTCACGTCATACATCTTTCATGATCCTCAAGCAGAGAGGTAGAGATAGGGAGCATTAGCGCTCGTATACTGTGAGAAGCCTTCATGGTATCTATTCTAAGTCCTCCGGCTCCACAACTGCCTCAGTTTCAAACATTGTTAATACGAGGAGACTACCCTGCGTCGGCCCCCTTCCACCTCTGTTTAACGCATTCGTCTCGTCCCGGTCATGTTGTCAAATCAAGACCTATTCTTATAACTGCAAGAAACCAGGCTGGACTCATCAAGAGCCTTGTAGACCTCAATGACGACTGGCTGGTCAACAACGCTGGACGTGGAACCACTGCTGGTGTGCTTTCTCGAATCCAGATATTGTGCGCATAGCCCCAAACCAATGCCATCCGAAACGTCGAATTAACATCTGCTTTCGTGCGGCACGTCCTGCAGCTATCCTGCTACTCCTGACCATTGGGCATTGCTTTTCTCTCTGCTGCGGACAGATGCTCCTCGGGAACTTGGGTCGGTTCCTACAAATCTCGGCCAGCCTGTGTCCATGGTAGTCCTGCATGAGCCGTCGGCGTATTTTCTGGACAATGATTCACCCAAATCGTGTGCGTGGAACTCATACGTCTTACTCTGGCTTACCCCGCCGCAATGGATAGCTTTACAATGAGCTCGTACTTGCGCTTGATCACTTGTGCATTGACGTCATTGCGCTCGTTAAATACAGAGGCGGGGTAGGCGCATCAATTTTTTTGCTGGTGTAGTTGCTTTCTCTGATGACTGCAGCTAGTCCTCCCCCTTTGGCTTTGTTTGATTCACGGCTGGAGGAGCTAAGCTTACCCATCTTGCCTGTTGCAATCACCGATCCGAGTGCAGAGGAAGCAGAAGCGGATTCACGGCTTGGCCGTCGACCTACCAAAGTCGTCGTAGCCGTGGAGAGGTATTTCGAATTGATCGGCAAGGTTGAAGTTGGTGAGCGCTCTGTCACCATTACAGTAAATAGCATCGACCTCATTCTTACCGCAGGTGACGAGACTGTTGGTAACGGTAGACAGCATCGGATGCTTCTGGCGGCGTCTGAATACTCCAAGTGTTTGTTGCCTTCTCCCGTTACATGGCGCTGGCGGCAAGTCTGTGTGGAGGAAACAGTTGGCTCACCGCGGACAGTGTTTCACTGGGATGAGATGTGATTATCATCTAACGCTATCATTTTCCATTAGGCATTGTGTAACAACTGCTAGAATTATCGTTTTTGAAGATCAAAATGCCGTGGAATTGAAATGTCGCTGGCCAGAATTTGGTCGTTGATGCAATCCTAGTGCAATATATAAGTGACATTGATGAATAATCTTTCATCCTCAAGACGCATGCAGTGACTCCATCTGTCTCGAGAGACACACTTGATCCATCGTATGCACGACGAGATCTTGCCCCTAGACTCTGATTCACAAGCCGCATATGGTACATCTGCTTCAAGAAGCACCCATTGTCTACGACGGACGTACCTTGCCTGTAGGATTTCTGTCATGACCTCCCAGCAGTCATACCTACTCATTGGAGGCAGTGGAGTCCTTGGACGACACAATTTTGAAGCTTTGGTCCCTCGAGGGACACTTAATTTGCTAAATTCGATTTAATACAGCAACGTTTCGACACAACATCCAGTTTTTCATTGCGTACATTACGGACTATGTTGCGATCAGCAGTGCGATTTAATGCCCATTTCATGCCATGGCTTCTGCTTTCGACGTTTGTTCACAAGCACAAACGACGAATATCTTCATTACCGTTTCCTGTTGCTCGCAGCAAGACATTTACCAAAGGTCAACGCATTGGGAACCGAAGCCGTCACCGTTGCCTCCTTAGCCTTTGGCGTCGAGTACTTCATTTACAGGAGTAATGGGGATCTTTTATTCCATCGTAGGTCTGCCCGACATGGCCGCGTATAATCATACACAGGCACTGTCGCAATGCTGATCATCAAAGCGAATGGAAAAGAAGTAATGAAAAACCGTGGTTATAATACCCATTTGTCCTTGGGCAGTTCTGGCGACCATCAAGCACTGGTACAATTTCAACACCACCAAAAGGGTCAAACCAGTGTACAGATTGGTACTATTGGAAATGCCGTCAAAGCACAGCTCCTTGCAAGGAGAAGCTGCAGTCACCGATGACAATTCTCCCCAGGGAAGAACTCAACTATCTCGCATGACACGGGTGAACCCCGGCTTTGCGAACTAGAAGCTGCATTCACCTTGCCACGCAGCACCGAGGCAAGGGCGTTTGTGCGATTTAGATATAGTGATGGCACGTGGTTGCCGGTTAGGGGTTCAACGTCACCAACGGCGAGCTAGTGTACTTCTTGGACATTCTCCGGGTTCTCATCATTGAGGGTGGTACTTCCACGGAGCGTGGGATATAAATGTATTTGCGTGGGGCGCCAAGAGGGTGCCTTTGCCAGGGACAAGAAGCCTTGATTTAATGTGTGAGGGTGATTTATCGAAAAGGCACGTCGGATATAAAAACCAAACGTGGGGAGGGGACAACGAGAAGACATTGGAGGTTAGACATCCAACGAGTATTTGCTAGTCATTGATCTGAGCATCATATAGTGGTGGAGATCTACCCAAAATGCGACTCAGGGATTAAAGCATTGAAACTCAAGGTTGGACATCAAAAAAAAAAGGAACTATTAGTAACTGCATGTGAGTTGGATATGCTCCCAAAAACGTTAGACAATTCCCCAGTATAAACAAGGATGGTCTAGATATTGAGGAAGGGCATAATCTATAAGTTGACGCGTTCAATGCCTAAAGTGGTATCATAGCACGTTGATCAACAGCTGCTCTGCAACCATTTTGATCATGAGAGTGGTGAATTCCCAATAGCGTAACGAGTCATCATAAGGCCAGCTGCTTGCCTTAGTTCCCACACGTAGTTCCCACACGTACTCCGACGTGCTCCGTGTTTGCTCATTACCGTTGATGCAATTCGTGGGACTTCCTGTTTCGCGACACACTTTCGCATCCATTGCACCCAATAAGAGACGCTTTCACGTTGGATCTATCAGCTTGGCTCATCGGCGGCTGTCTGAAGATGATATCGATGGCTCTGGGCAAGACAGCCAGCGAGGCAAAGGCAAGGCAAAGGCCGTACTTTATGCGTCGGGACTGGGGATCGCTTCTGCAAGCCTATATTACGTACTTGTGAACGGCCCTTCTCGATCTGCACCTACGTCTTCTACAGCGCCGCTTGCGCCAACGCATTTCACGCCAGTCACGCTCACAGCCAGCATTCCATGTACGCCGTATACAAAGCTGCTTACATTCAAGCTCCCGCCGCATCTTATCCCGGATGCGAACACGCTCATGCCCATCTTTTCGATATATGTCAAAGACTCGGACATCCAGATTGAGCGGCCATACACACCGCTAGAAGGCATTGACGCACAGGGCCAAATGCACTTTTGGGTCAAGCGATACCAAGGTGGCGAGGTTGGTCGGTGGCTCCATGAGCGCAAAGTCGGCGACGAACTCGAGGTGCGTGGGCCCATACCGAACTGGAAGTGGAAAGATGGAGAATGGGACGAGATTGTCATGGTGAGGATACATGCATGACATGGTCCAGATGAACTTAACGTGCACAAGGTGTCGGGCGGGACGGGAATAACGCCTTTCTACCAGCTCATTCACAGCGTCTTCTCTGAAGGGAGAATGCCTCGAACACGGTTCACACTTTTGCATTCGTCGCCCACACCTCTGGACTTGCCCCCTCCGTCGCTTTTGGGTCCGCTGCGGTCGTATGCACAGCTGTACCCGGAGTGGTTCTCGTTGAGACTGCACGTCGACTCCATGGGTCAGAAGGCGTCCCGCGCGGATCTCCCTAGGCTTTCCTTGGGACGCATTGGACGCAGGGCTCTTGAACATGCGGTGGCCGCAAAGGCTACCTCGTGGTGGAACAAGCTGTTGCCGCAGCCGGCCACTGCGGTAAGGAGGACACTCGTTCTAGTCTGTGGCCCTGAACCGTACGTGCCTCCTGTCCAGAGACATGTATTTGCAGTGACGTGGCCGTAGGATGATCACTGCCCTAGCGGGGCCGAGAACACAAGATGGGGTTGTGGGCGGCATACTTGGCGAGATGGGGATGGAGCCGCACCAGGTGTGTAAACTTTAGAATAGACGTGAAATGGCCGTAAATACATGTGCGTTACGATACGAAAAAATTTATTGGTGCCGAGCTCCGAGTGCCTACAGGAGTCATGAAAGTCCGCAGTCGGCAGGCCTTTATAAGTAAGCGCGCCTGACTTCTCCTTTCCAGCACCCCCCAACTGCCTGCAGCCCTCGACTGCAGCCACTCGCCCCCGTCAGCTTCAGCTTGCAGCGGGCGACTACTAACTTCGGGACCACTCTCATCTTGCACTCTCTACCAAAAGGTTTCGGTCACGCACGCCTTCACTGAGCGTTAGCTACCAGACTACCACTTCTCTTTCACGACCCTTTTTACGACCATACCTGATCCTGCTCCTGATCACCCCTCGTCGTTGCGTTCTCTACCCGAGCGCATACACATGCCCGTGCCTGTTCCAACCAGACTATCCTCGCACTCGATCAGCAAACCTCTCTCTCTAGATGTGCATTCTTGTCTAGCAGTCAAGCAATCAGCCCTCAAGCATCTTCTTACCTCGCTCCCCAGCCCTCCCACTGGCCCGCCCCCCGCATTTACAGACCGCGAGACGTGGATCAAGTCGCTTCCACCGGCCAGACGGTACAAAGTGCGCCAGGAGACACCAGTTCCAGCCATGTGGGTTTTTTTACAGTTTTGTGACATACCCATTTGTTTACATTCCCTAGCAGCACGCCCCAGGTTCTAATTTGTGCTAAAGGCGCGGGCGCGGGCAAGGACGTCACCATGTCCAAGGCGCGGCTGATCTCCTTGCCCTCGGCGGCTCCACAGCTGGACGCAGCAGGCGCTCGGACTGCGATCACTCCCAACACTGCTGATAAAGTGACGCATGCGCCCCTGTCTAATGGCAAGCCGTGGCCACCCTCTCCGCCTACAGCTATCAAGCAGGCCATCAAGGCAGACGAACGGAGAAAATCTCTGTTCGGCGATTCTCTTCCCACCTGCGACTCGGGCCGAGATGCGGACGACGAGTTGAGCGAGGAATGGACTGAGGACGAGGCATTCTTTGCTGGGCCGACCGTCTACAGACAGACTTCTGTCAAGAGGCGGGTCAGCCTGGAAGTGGACAGTGCGGCCCTTTTCAAGAAAGCTGCACCTCTCAACCCTGTCATGGACATCGATGCAGACATCGATGTCCCTCTCGCTCCTTTCGATGGCACTCTCGCCACGTCTTTGGCGAACGACCGTCTCGAGTCTACCGCGCAACCTTTTCTTGACCCTGTACCGGCATACGATAACACACAGTTCAACCAGGCGCCTGTTGAGCAAAGCCAGGCTTCCGCCGCTGCTCCGTCCAACAAAGCGCCTTCTCCCCTCTCAACCACTATCACTCAGGCCGACATGCATACCTATAACAAGAGGATCGCTGAACCAATGTCCGAATGGGTAGCTGAATATATTTGGAAAGTTGTTACGCACGGCATGTCTCTCCCTCCGGAATTCGTGGCTAATGAATCAGGATACGGGTCTGTTTGTACTCTCTTTCTGCAAGGCTATTCTAACGTTCTATTTAGAGCCCCTGCTCGTGTGTATTCTACGCAGCCACCAGTCTACCTCGCCGACAGCATCCGCACATTACTTTGTGCGACCCTACTACAGCCATCTGCTATCTTCCTCGCGCTTTGGTACATAGCCCGCTTTCCAGTCTTTTTTGGTGTCTTTTCCTACAACTCCAAGGCACAAAGCAAAGAGTTCAAGTTTCGCTTGGAACTTCTTGGTGAAGGTTCCAAGGAACCGGGTGCAGAGCGGACGAGACAGCTTCTAGAGGCCCACGCGCCCTTTCGACTCCTCCTTTTAGGCGTTATGTTGGCTAATAAATGGCTCGATGACAACACCTTTTCCAACAAGACTTGGTAAGTTATTGTGTCATTGCTGGTTCATGTTACCTTACTAAAAATTTCGACAGGCACCAAGTATCTGGAGTTCCCATACGGGCATTAAACAAACTTGAAAGTCTCGGCCTCGATCTTCTTTCCCATGACCTTTCGATGCTTCCTCGGGCCTGGGAACAGTGGCTTGACCATATGCAGTCTTACCATCGATCCCTCGCCCCATACCCCGAACCTATCGGACCTCCAAAGGATACGCCACACGTTATCATTCGCCGCATCATTGAGGACCTCATCGTAGCTGGTTCCCCACCCATGACCACTGGTGTCCTTCCTGAGCCTGTTTTCCTTGGACTAGAAGAGCGCAAGAAAGAGCGCGAGCGAGAAAGGCTCGCCAAGGAGCATATTGATCTTCTTGCTCTCGACCTCGACGAAGACGGTCCATTAAGAAAAGAATACTTGCCAAAGAAGTCCAGAACGGCTGTGTGGTTGGAAGGGGACCGGAAGACTAGCGAGCAGCTGGCCAGGGAGCTTCCGCCTCCAGCTGAATGGTCTCCTGCCGCCGACCCACCGATCCACCGCACGAGGCCAATTTATCAGGCTGTCCAACGACCACCGCCTGCACCAATCCTGGCTCATGCGAACGCGCATGTTCCTGAGACCGTGTTATATGTCCAGCCAACTAATGGTTACTTTAACGGGACCGATGCTGGTTTACTGGATACGAGGAAGCACGGCCAGCCACACGTGCGGCTGCAGGAGCGCAGCGATAGCAGCTACAGTTGGTCCAGATATGCCGGGCAGTCCGGTCACTATGCATTCGCACAGCCTGGCCCACCGAGCTATACTGCTCAATACCCTGTCATAGCTATTCCCCCTGTTCATGCCCCTTATTCCCACCCTGCTCCTTGGTCTGCTGCCCCTCCATTCGTCGATGAAAGACGTGTTTTTCAGCCCCTCGGAACGTTTGACGCTCCCCCCGCTTCCGAACTCTTTCGTCCTACGTGGCTGAGAACTTGAGCTTGAAGCTCGCTTATCTCTTACCCCATTTCTCCGTCATGCACAGTCCCAATGATTCTGACCCCTCTGTTTCTCACCCTCCCGCAGCCTCTTGTCGTTTTCTATTATTTCAGCAGTTCTTGCCAAACTCATGCCACCACCATCAGAGGGTTACTTATGCATCGTCTAACGACGGACGCTATGTATGGTGCACACAGCTGGTCAGACGTGCATTATCATGCGTGCGTTCCTGTGCAATTTTCTCCTTCCTTGTGGTCGCAATATGGACATATTCATATCCGTCCTTTCGAGCATTGGATTTCTTGTCTGCTGTCAAAAGAAATTCTCTTCATTTTCTCTCCCCCTGTTCGGTATTTATCACTTTGGCCAACGCTTGACACCGGTCCAACCCCTCACGGATATCTTTGTTCATGTGGACATATTTGCCGCAATGACTTCTCGAACGGCGAACAGATGTTTCCAGCTATTGACAAAGAATCGGTATGGACAGTGTATAGTGCACCTACAACGCCGCTTTCCTCCTTAATCATCAGCCTGCCAACCCATTCCAATGTCTCCATGTTTCCTTTTTTTGTTCGACTCGCCCCGGAAAGCATATAAACCTCCAAAAACATTGTCTCGTCATATTTTTTTCGGTCTCTGTTTTCGCATAGGTTCTGTATCCATCCATCCGTCGCATTAGTCGTGTTTTGGATGTATGCCGAGTCAGCCTTGCATCTCCCTTTTTTGTGTTCCGTGTCTCATACCAGTGACCGCCCATTTAAAACCTACACACGTGTTGGGTATCACCTCGCCACCTTTTCTACCGCCTCCTACATCATAACGAACTTCCTTCCGACCTCCTGTCCTCCTTTTCACCCTGTCATACCGTGATACTCTTGTTTCCGACCACTTAATCCCCCTCGCTCGTCGCTCGTACGCCATCACCCTCACCTTCCTTCTCACCGAGTCCTGCACCCCCCGTCCCTACTCCACCCTCTCCTTCCCTCCCCTCCCCTCCCTTCGAATAGACTATATGCAATATATGGGCCTTCGAGGACCTCGTAGCGCCTGCAATATACTGTTTCCCATGCTATAATTTGCCTACTCAGATTATGTAAATGTGTGACTCAAACCTGTTGTGACAAAGACGTCCCAAAACCTCCCTAACTCAAAAACGTCCGCCTGTTGCTTATGCCTGGTGAACCATCCGTTCGAATACGTGATTTGAAGCGCGATAGAGTGAACTTTGTGCTTGAGAATGTGGATCTAGCGTTGGTTGATATTTCAACCCCTCCGAGTGGCGAGAAACCCAACTTCTAACGAGATTCCATTGTAGTTTTGCCAACTCGTTTCGACGCGTTATGATAGCAGATATTCCTACCATTGGTGAGTATGCTTTTTAGGTTGATAGTTGTGTCGATGCGTGTTGAAGTTGAACCTCTCGGAGGCAGCCATTGACATTGTGGAGATCCAGTCGAACACGACTGTGTTGGCGGATGAATTCATCGCACATCGGCTAGGCATGATCCCTCTCATCAGCTCGAATTGTGACGAAGCAATTCGCTATACCAGGGTCAGTCTCCAATCTCCTTGTCCATGTCCAAAGACACAGCCACACGGATAGCTTTTGAGCTAACCGGCCCATTTATTCTCGTTAGGAATGCACATGCGCTATGAACTGCCAATACTGTTCTGTCATACTGACACTCAACGTGACATGTGATAATGATGGGACTATGGATATTACGAGTGATCATTTGGATGTGGACACCGGACCCCAAGGGCTTGAGGAGGGAGATGGGGACGAGCCGAGCAAACGGGGAGAGGGATTTGGATTCCCTGCAGGGAGAGGTACGTGTAACTGAGTTATTTTATTTTATTTTCGAAATGCTGATTATTGTGCGCCACAGACGAGCTTGGAATTGATCCGGTGTTGATCTGTAAGATTAGGAAGGGGCAGGAATTGAAGTTGCGGTGTATCGCCCGCAAGGTGAGCGGATTTTTACGTTGTTGTTACATTCTAGAGTCCTTAATCACATGATGGTCTTCCTCAGGGCATCGCAAAGGAGCATGCTAAATGGTCGCCGTGCTCCACAATTGCATTTGAATATGACCCGCACAACAAACTCCGTCATACGTCGCACTGGTTCGAGCAGGACGAACGTGCAGAATGGCCGTTGAGTGAAAATGCTCTTGAAGAGGATCCACCACGCGAAGACGAGTCGTTTGACTTTCTTGCAAAGCCCGAGAAATTTTATATGAACGTTGAGACTGTTGGCAGCCTCAAACCAAAAGAAGTCATTTCAAAGGTGCGTTCATCTTCCGAAATAAAAACAAAATAATGATCATGTCATCTTTGTCTGGTACGACTTGCAATGCTGATTTTTATTTTTTCTTATGCGCGTGAATAAAACAGGGCCTGGAGGAGCTGCAAACAAAATTGGCGAATTTAATACACGGTCTGAAGTCCACCTCGGACATTGTCCCGGTGGAGACGAACGGGCACGTGCCCGTTCAAGGTGGAATTCAGAGTGCTGCCCCCGTGGCGAACTCGGGGGGGTGGGGACAGCCTTTGACAGTGAATGGGACAAGCAGTGGGTGGAGTCCTACTGCCACTTCTGCGGGCTGGAATGTATGACATACACGGGAGTGGTGGTCAAGAATAATATTATCAGAAATCAGGTTCACCACTATTGGAAACCGCTAGACCAAAAGGGCCATGATACTCAAGTGCCTTTGACATTACACTTAATCAACACCCCCCCTGTAATTGAAGCAGGGACAATTTAAACATAGCTCTTGCAAAAATATCTTAACCTTATGTTCTAAACTATTATATTTCTTTGCCAACCAGTAGAAACTTTATATTTCTGGTGCAATTTGAACATGCTAGAAGGTATTTATGGATCACTCACCAACAGAGCATTATATACATAAGTTGCACAAGTAGAGTATAGTGGTATTATCGCATTATGTACATCTAAGAAGTAATTACTCGATTTGAATGGTAGCTTCAGAGCTAGTAAAGTATAGATTGTCTTTGGTTTAATATAGTATATGCCATGGGCCAGAGACATTTAGATCCCTGGCCAGGTTCTCTTGACCTGTTAAGGTTGATTTAAAGGACACTAGTGTAATAATGCCTTTAATTGATGTGGGTGGATTCAGCTCGGTCCAATGAGCTGAGGTGGATGTGGCTTGGCTTCAACATTCTTGCATTGCACTATCCTAACCCTTCTGTCACTGAATTTCAAATGGTGTTCAGGAGAGGACCAAGGGTGTTGGTACCAAACATAGACCCTGATGTAGAGGAAATGTACATATGCATAACTTTAGTCAATATTCTGAACAGAGAATACATAAAGGATGATGTGCTACCTATATAGTAAAAGGAGATGGGTGTTACATACCATTGCAATGGTTGGTGAATACATGTAACAAGTTGCTGTTTAAATAGTGCCCACAGACTGGACATACATGCCTGTGCATAACCGAGGTATACCAAAGTGAAGCAAAAAGAATATAAAAGAATAAGAGATATCGTGAACTGAATGGATGAGGTGAATGTACTGAGCTAAGACTGACATACTAGGTGACTGGCCAATATCTGACTTGATCACCTGTATGCAGAATTATACAGGAGAGAAGTTCCACTGGTATGACCAAGTTGTAAAGGGCAACAAATTCCCACAGTGATGTGTTCTTGTCAGCAACAACAAGAGCTTCAATACTGGAGAGCGGAAGAAGGAGATGAGCAATGATA
>QLPI01016164.1:0-11309 GCA_003314275.1 Chroogomphus rutilus | reverse complement strand
CCGACCTTTCGACAACACCCCTCGGCAGTACCGAAGTCCGTCAGTATCCGGCGCTTGACAACCAGACAGGTACCGGTTCGTTACCTTCAAGGAGATCACACTGCATGCAATCAATGCTGCAGACAAAACCATATTCCAAGCTACTGGAATAGGGAATATGAGGATTGGTATCCCCAATGGAAAAACGATGATGCAAATTACATTGAGAGATATGCTTTACTTCCCAGATCTGGCATTCACACTGATATCCTTGACGCACTGTGACACAGCCAGTTACTTGGTCCTGTTGAAGGACCAAAAGTGTCTGATTCAAGACACCAAAGGGGCCCTGCTGGGGCAGGTCCCACTCTTGAATTGCACACATGCTTGTACAACAGAAAGAAATAGTATAAAACCAAAAAAGAACAAGTATTAGTTAACATGCAGTGAAAGATAACATAGCAGCTGGACTTACTAGTAGTTACCATGCGAGAGACACAAATGGTGGTGACTTAGATACTAAGTGCCCAGATGATCAGGAGATGTAGGGGCCGGAGGAGCCAAGACTGTATGGAATACAGAAGGAGACAAAGGAAAACAGACAGGAGGAGATGCAAAGGATATAGGGGAAGAGACTCACAAGCAAAGGAATAAGAATTGAAGGAACCGGGGCACATATATGCAGTCACTGAGGATAGATGACTGAGAAACAGGAGAATGAGACATGGAACATGACTCAGAGAGGGAATATTCATCACAGATGAGAAGGGAACAAAGGGGAAAGGAATTCTATTCAATGGGCATGTCAGGCCTCGGTACTACCGATGGTACGGTTGGAACCGGCCAAGTCCTGCAGGCCAGTCGGGGTGGCTTGGCTTCAACATACTCATGCATTGTGCCCTGCCTCCTATGCATGCCACTAACTTGTAACAGAAAAGATACTCGAGAGGATGCCGAGGGTGTCGGCCCGAGTAAGGACTTCTGAACAGAAGGAGGAGAGTAGGGAGGCATAAACCTAGTTGATCCTCAGACTGAGGAACTATGTACATGCACTCGCTACTTATATAGGCTGAGAAGCAGAATGTGGAATAAGGGTGGCATAAGACATGGAGAAAAGAATAAGGTATGAAGACCATGTGGAGGTATTGTCTACAGTAATCTAGAATAGAACAATATGAAAGTAAGACAATGAAATATGATCGATAATAAACGAGTGAGATTATGGGAAAGAATAGAACAATAAGGGGTGGCTGAGATATAAAACAATAGGGCCGCGAGTAAGTGGCAATGAATAGTGAATGTCCCGAGGGTAAGTGGGTAAGGGGAAGGATAGGGAGTGGAAGAATAATAAAGAATAGGAGGGTGGGATAAGGATAATGAACCAGATGATGAACCGAGTGTACCAAGCCAAAACTGCGCACTATGAGGGATGATATGGGTAAGGGTCAGTCGGTCAGTACTGCCGAGTAAGTGAGAGCACGGTATTGTGGTCGTGACAGGGCACCACTGACAGGTGCCATTCTCCAAGAAGATCTCATCGGGATGACCCACAATGGGCCAACCCTGCATATGCTCCACAGAATCCGTTAATTATGGATCATATTGTAGTCAGGAGCTTTACTTGTATAAAGCCATAGTAACTATAACAAATAAGAACAGTCTCTCATACCAAAAATCCCCTTACACTTATATTTGATACCTACTCGATGCATGCATGTGACATCAAGCCGCATTGGGTCAAAACCCCTCTTGTCATCATCCAAGGCTGTGGACCCAGCGGGGATCACTAAATAGGCGCTATACATCACACTCATGCTGTTACTGAATAAATATATTACTGTGGATCATTCACCATGACCAACATGACCCTCTTGTATACCACCCACCAGCTCCTTGGACTGGTGCTTACACAAGATTGACCCACCATGCGTCGATTGAACAGAGTGCATATATTCATGTAGTAAATTAACTATAAACCCCATAGTCACAAATCTTTGTACTATAGTAGCTAGTAACATTACTAGTAAATATCCCCCATTACAGTATCCTTTACAACCACCCACACCTTTTCTGGGACTTTCCAACTGTTAAAAGTCTGGAATGATTGCCTTCCATACATCCATTGTATCAACCCGAAGTTCTGAAATCCCAAACCTCCCACAATTACATGACCTAGGTTCCGCTCCTTGATAAACAACATGCAGGATCATCGTGTACCTCACTCCCTTGTTCTCCCTTTTCTATTAGCCCCTTGTACTCCCTTCTCCCCCTTGTCTTTTCCAGCAATAGATAGTACAAGGATTAACTACATGTAAATAAACCCCCAGTCGACTGGACTATTTGCCAGTATGAATATCGACTTAATCTGCATCGTAGTTTCTGATTTAGTTCCAGTAAACTTTCCCACTTTCCAAAATTAGGGACAGATGATCGAGGAGGGCACAACACATAAGTTGAAGCCAAGTCCCTCTGACTTCGAACACTCAAACGACTAATCATAACAACGTAATACTGTGACCAACCCTAAGTCTCCGGTGCTTCCCATCTTTCCATCTCTCCATCTCCATCTGCAAATCTGTGATCCCTAACCCTTTTGCCACCGGAGTCTCGACCCCCCTCTGGAAACCCCTCTGGAAGTATCTAGCTAAGCACCTGATATGCGGATTTAACAGTATATTTGTACTCACACTCCTGATTGTCATGAGCTCGAGACCCATCACGCATTCACAAGCCTTACAGACAATCACCCAGGCATCTGCCCACCATGCATCCATCCCCTGAGAACTATCCACCCCTGGACCCAGTGTCCAGATGCCTCAGACCCCTGCACACCCTCCAGAACCTTCATCTGACTCCAGATTCTTGAGCACGGACCTACACCTGTGCTCGAATACAACCAACCTGTTCCTTGTGAACCACCCCCTGGCTGTTGTTTGGAGTGGTAAACTAGGTTTTTCTGGGGCTTCCCGCACTAGAATATCGGAGAGTCGACACTACAAATAGGATAATGAGTCCTTGGATTTTACTATGATTTTTATTGTATTTATCGCTAGAGAAATTCTTGTGCTATTGATGATCTACCCTAGGCTAAGTCCCGGGTTTCACCTCCACCTAGGCGCCATTCCGGGGAACCGGTCTGGGCGCCAAAACGCCGGTTGAGCGAATTGTAGTTCTCCCACAAGTGAAATGTAATTTGTAGTGGTGTAATATAATAATATATAATATGGAGAACCCAACTGTATCCCAGAATTGTTGTACGACGAGTAGCAAGTTGTTTTAGTTCTAAATAGGAAAGTGCGCTCGGCGCTTAACCTTCCGGTTCAGCGCGAGGCAAAGATATTCAAGTGTAGTCTAAAGGCTAGTGTGATGGGGAAAATATTTCTTGTATCTGTTATTAACTACTTGTAACTACAGTTTGTTTTATACACATGTATCCCGTGATGTAACTATAATCTGTAGTTAGTGAAAACTGTGGAGCATATGCAGGGCCGGCCCATTGTGGGCTGCCCCGATGGGATCTTCATAGAGATATGACACCTGTCAGTGGTGCCAATTGAATATAAGTGCTTCTCCCTTTGTTCCCTTCTTGTGCGCAACAAATATCTCCTTCCTGAGCCATGTCCCATGTCCTCCCCTCCTGTCTTTCTATCAGCTGTCCTCGGTGACTGCATATATGCATCCCGGTTTCACTATTCCTCATTCCTCTGCATGTGAGTGCATTCCCCTATATCCCCTGTATGTCCTCCTATTCGTTTCCCTGCTTCCCCTTCTGTATCTCATTCAATAACTGCTCTTCCGGACCATGGGGCTAGCTAGGTATGAGGCTGGGTATATAGAATTACACAAAATATTTCTCTAAATTCCTGTAAATATTCGTATAGGTTCCTTGTAATGTATAGAACCTCTGTGCAGAGTTGCACATTGATCTGGGAGTGATTGGGGGAGATAATACAGTTTTAGTGTAGGAAATGTGTACAATGCCACTCAATAATATTTCGTCACAACACTGGCGACTCATCAATCATCGCCCTCAGAGATGCCATCCAGCTTGGGACCATCCTCAGTAGTGCCGTCAACTTCAGGACCACCATCTGCAGCACCACCCCCTTTTGCATCTCCCCCCTATATACCACCCCCCCTTTGCACCACCTCCACTCATTGCACCACCACCCGTAGCACCACCACCCTTCACACCTCCATTTGTTGCACCACCGCCCATTGCACCACCACCCATGGTACCACCGCTTGTTGCACCACCACCTGTCATACCTCTGCCCACTGTACCACCCCATATCGTACCACCCACCGCAGCACCACCACCTCCTGCACAAGCAGGAGGGGCCCCCACCTTAGGACCAAATGATATGCCTGACCTCACCCAGGCCATCATCATGCTGGCAAGTAATCTGACCAGCCCCAGAAGATCAGCCCTCCATGCCACCAAGGTCCAGGACCCAGATACCTTCGATGGATCCGATTTGAGGAAACTACAAGCCTTCCTAGTACAGTGTAGCCTGAACTTCTGTGACCACCCTGATGCTTTTAACTCTGACAGCTCCAAGGTAACCTATGTGCTATCGTACCTGACCGGTACTGCCCTGGACTGGTTTGAACCAGCCCTCACCACCCCTAACGAGCCAGACTGGCTCTATGACTATGACGAGTTCATCTCTGAACTCAAGACCAACTTCGGCCCCCATGACCCAGAAGGAGAGGCCAAAGCAGACCTTGAGAACCTCCACATGCACGATAACCAGTGTATCATGAAATACATAGTCAAATTCAATTGACTAGCCACCCACATCCACTGGGGTGATGCCACACTCCATCGCCAGTTCTACAACAGACTTCCCATCAGGATCAAGGATGATATTTCCAGAGTAGGAAAACCCCACTCTCTGTCCCAATCCATCGACACCCATTATTGGGAACGATGATCGGAAGTCGCCAGGGAGTCCTCCTCCACCTGGAACTTTGCCTGCCCCTATGACAGAGGGAAGGCCCCCACGAACAGGTACTTGGCCCCTAATATGCGCAATAAGATGGCCAATCCAGGCCAACCCACGACCCTGTCCAGTGGCAGCAGGACTACCATGGACCTTTTGTCCAAGCTTGGTAAAGACGGAAAACTTACACTGCAAGAATGGCAATGCCGCTTCAAATAAAACCTCTGCCTCTTCTGCGGTAGATTGGGCCACACAGCCAAGGAATGCCCAAGATCCACCACCACAGTCACCAATAGGGAATAGCACGGGTTCGGCCAACCCGCACGGGTCACCGGGTCGGGTGCCCTTGGGTGCGGGTGCGGGTCAAGCATAGAGCACCTGTGACCCGGCCCAACCCGGCGCGTCAATCATGTACGCGTGCGCATGCATGCGTACGACACCCAACCGGGCACTCGCTCCTGTCATACATGTGTGCATACGGCGCATTCGTGCGTCCGCATACAACACATCTATGTCAGCACGTTCGAGTCGGCGCGTATGCATATGGCGCGTTCGAGTTGGCGCGTACGCATACGGCACGTTCGAGTCGGCGCGTACGCGTACAGCGCGTTCGAGTCGGCGCGTACGCGTTCGAGTCGGAGCGTACGCGTACGGCGCGTTCGAGTCGGCGCGTGCGGGTGCGCCGCGCACCCGACACCCGTCGACCCGTGCGAAAAAACCCATGGGTTGACGGGTTCGGGTTTCCCATGGGTCGGGTGCGGGTCACCCACATTTGACCCGTGGGTGACCCGTGCCATTCCCTAGTCACCAAGGGGCATGCAGCCTCTGTAACAGAAGAAATCGAGGAGGAATCTGAAGCAACGGATGCTTTGGAATCCAAGGAATAGAAGCACAGGACTCTGACTCCAGCACCAGTTGTTTGTGTTGAACACCAACAGTGCTCATGGAGTAAAACAAACAACGTGTCCACTCCCTCAGAAACTTGAACCCCCATGAACAATCATCGAAAAA
Source organism: Chroogomphus rutilus (assembly GCA_003314275.1). Classification (NCBI taxonomy): domain Eukaryota; kingdom Fungi; phylum Basidiomycota; class Agaricomycetes; order Boletales; family Gomphidiaceae; genus Chroogomphus; species Chroogomphus rutilus. The sequence continues at coordinate 5,373 of QLPI01016164.1, read as the reverse complement.
ATTTGACATGCTTCCTCAGAAACACTCCAACCCTCCAAAAATCCATCAGACTCTAGTTGCCCAGATGCCATATGCTCACCCACTACGATCCATTGATCGACAGGGCATTGGGTACTACTTGTTTAGATCTTCATCCCAGCTGATTCTTGGTACTGTCAAGCCTGCAGTTTCACTCAGTGCTCAATCCAACACTCTGAAAACTCCACTCAGGAAAAACCCTGACCATTGCAGAACCCATACCATGTCTTAGACAAACAGTACCATGTGTAGATTCCTTCTTAGACTAGAACCTGTTGATAGCATGTTAATATCTACCGCTGAACCATCAACATGGTTCAAACCAAGACTCAAAATTGCAGGACATCCTCTAAATCCCGATGGCACTGCCACTGCCCAAGCGACGATCTGGTAACCAACCAACATGACCACCATGACCACCATGACCATTTTGACCACCATGACCATTTTGACCACCATGACCCATGACCACCACAACCACCATGACCCCGACCATAGAACACTAGTTAGATGATGGGACATCTACCCTAGAGAAGGGAAAAGCAACCGAAAGCTAACCCACATTAACTTAAGGATTTAGTCAGAGATCTCTGTCCGACCCCCAAACTTCCGATGCCAACTAGGATCGCACATGGCATCATTAAAATTCCAGAACAATTATAAACAAGCATTTTCAGTCATCACCATAAAACAAGGAATGCTCCAGTTCCAGATCAAGATCAGAAGGGTCTTGCTGATGGAACAAATCCACACCCTTTCCCTTTCCTTCACCACTCGACCCCAGCACCAGATCCGCCATTCCAGTAGACCATGGGCATCACATCCCCCGCACCATGCACTGGGTCCTCCCGACCCCTCACCACCTGAGGACTCTGGGTAAGACCACCACACCAACATACCCTTTTTGGACACTCCCAATTATCCGTCTGGATGGCATCCCACATCTCGGAAGCATCCGACAACATTTTCACATCAGCCCCAAGAGTTCAGAGTCAAGCATCCATTCCGGACAAGCTATTTCCAATCATCCCCAAGGTGGCCATGATCTCCGCATACCCAACCTTTGGGAGGGAAGGAACCACCATGTCAACCTTCATCTTCTTCAAAGAGGATGCTTTGGGAGCCTCTGTCTCCTCCTGCCCCCTGTTTCTCAGGGTCGACCCCTTGACAACCAGTACCCCGCCAACCTCGCACCTTACCCTGCTATACCGACAGGGAAGACAAGTCTTAACTGTTGTAGACCACTCACAGTCCTTCCCCCATCTATGGCAGAGATCGCAGGGTTCTGACCTCAAAAACGAAGGAAACCCCGGGGTGGCAGCCTGATACAAATCAGGACAATGTCGAATCAGCACTCGACGACTGGATTCAAAGGGTCCAAGACCCACCTCCTTCCCGATCGCCCATGCATTTCAAACCACCTGATTCTCGAAGGATTTTTGAGCCTCAGAAATCTGGGCCCCCTCCTTCTGATGATCCCAATGCCTCCTCTCCATGTCTCTTGCAATGGTACTTGACCCGGCCATGGGCATGGAAGGAACACCCTCCCCGCCCCCTGGATTCCCCCCAGTAGGTGACGGGATAGATTCTGCATCTGTGGAAGCACTACAATTCTTTGAGGATTCATCGGACTCATTGGAACCCTTGGGAAGAACATCCCCATCCTCAAATCCCAGTACGACAGTGAAGCCTCCCCAGGACAGCCCGTCTCCTGGGTTCTCAGCCTCCTGGTCAGCCAGGAGATCATGCTCCAGAGCCTTAGCATCCCGCTCCATGGCATGGTCTTCCTCCTCCTTCTTCCTTTGTTCTTCCTCCCTTTTCTCCTCCTCCATCTTCCTCTATTCCTCCTCCTTTTTTTCCTCCTCCAACCTCCAGGCTTCAGCTTTCCGGTGCTCCTCAACCTTCTAGGTGGCCTTCTGTTTCCTCGCCCCTTCCTCTTCCAACAGGCAAAACCTTTCTGTGTACTCGGCCTTAAAGGCCCATATCTGCTCCGAGACTTCCGCCTCAATGTCCTGCTCCAGTTCAGACATGGGTAAGGGCAGGAAGGAACCTATGAGGAAAGAAAAAACCCTTTATATAAACAACGGACGAGCACTCGGAAAAAATGCCCATTATGTTCCAATACGCCTAAAAATACTCCCATGTCCTTCTCTGTTCAATTCACTACAAGAATAAGCTTAGGACCTCGAGGGCTCAGTCCTAGTGGGGGGATACTGTTATGGCCCATGCCCCCAATAAACCCATACTAGTCCCCACAACCACCTGCAGCTTTTCCGGGACTTTCCAACCATTAAAAGTCTGGAACGATTGACTTCCGTAAATCAATCCGTTGCATCAACCCAAAGTTCTGCAATCCCAAACCTCCTGCCATTCTGTGACCTAGGTTCCGCTCCTTGATAAACAATGTGCAGAATCATCACATACCTCACTCCCTTGTTCTCCCTTTTCTATTAGCCCCTTGTACTCCCTTCTCCCCCTTGTCTTTACCCAGCAATAGATAGTACAAGGATTAACTACATGTATATAAACCCCCAGTTGACTGGACTATTTGCCAGTATGAATATCAACTTAATCTGCATCGTAGTTTCCGATTCAGTTCCAGTAAACCTTCCAACTTTCTGAAATTAGGGACAGACGATCAAGGAGGGCGCAACATATAAGTTGAAGCCAAGTCCCTCCAACTTCGAACACTCAAATGACTAATCGTAACAACCTAATACCATGACCAACCCTAAGTCTCCAGCACTTCCTGTCTTTCCATCTCTCTATCTCCATCCATGAATCCATGATCCCTAACCCTTTTGCCACCGGAGTCTCGACCCCCCTCCAGAAACCCCTCTGGAAGTATCTAGCTAAGCACCTGACACACGGATTTAACATCAACCCTTACTCTAATACAGATATATAGGCCAAGGGGGGGCAATACAAACTACTGAGTTGTGCATTTTCTGTATTTCTGATAGCCAGTCAAATAATTGTCCCAATGAGTCCCCAAAATGAATTGGCTATATCTCTATGGAACCATCATCAAATTACATAATTCTTGATTTCACATGTAACCCTTAACAAGACCTCTCTTAGATACACCAACATATTGGCTCTGTTTGTAGGAATCTAAATAATATCTCAGTCATTGGTAATGCAACTCTGCAATTTAATAATACCTAAATAATATCTACAAGTAAGATGTATCTAAGTTAGAAAAGTAAATGTCTCACCTCAGTCATTGGTAATGTGACTGAGGGGAGACAACTACTCTCTTTATACTACATGACTGCAGAATGAGACAATGGAAGTGGAGGATGTGGAATGTACAGTAAGACATTAAGACAATGGAAGTAGAGAATGTGGAATGTACAGTAATTAAGACAATGAAGAAAAAGATAAGTGGAATATGTAGATGAGTACCTCTTGTTGTCCAATCTATCAGATCAACATGTCACTGGATATTCCAGAAATGTCAAACTTCAATAATCCCCCACATGTGGGACTTAGCTAAAGTGTTGCATGTAACTTCTGGAGTCAAGGTTGAGGTAAGAGTTTAGTGAACATGTCTGCTATGTTGTTTTCTATAGGACAGTATAAGAGATTGAAAGTTTTATTACAGATTAGGTGTTGTATCAAATTTGCATGTCTGGCACTTAGAATAACAGATACCAAGGGTTTTCCATAGGTTTCCAAAGGATTCCACAGGGGGGGCAGAAGTTCTGAAGATGTAGGGGATCGAGGGTCGTAAGGTTGAGAGTTGAGGAAATGGAAAGGATGGAATGCAGACGACAAAGCACCAAGACTTAGAGAGGTGGTTGGTTCATGGCATGGACTTATGTATATTACTAGTCATGCAGGTGTTCAGAGTCAGAGGGACTTGGCTTCAACTTATTTATTGCACCCTCCTCAATTATCTGTCCCTAATTTCGGAAAGTCAGAAATTCGCAAAAGGCTAAGTCAGAATTAGGCCAGAACTTAAGTTGGAAACAACTTGGATGCAAATTAAGTTGATATTCATACTGGTGAATAGTCCAGTTGACTGGATGGTTATATACATGTAACTACCTTGTATTTTCTACTGTCTGGTCTAAAGACAAGGAGAGGGAGGAAATGCAAGGGGTCAATAGAAAACAAAGAACAAGGGAGTAAGGTACATAGTGATCCTTTGAGACACCTACTGCAAAAGTGGGATCATATTTCAGGATCACAGAACCTTAGGATTGCAGAACTACAGGTCATGAAAAGGAATTGAGGAAGGGTGGATAGAGAATCACTCTTCATGATCACAACCAGAAGATCCCCAGGAATAGCAGGGGCAGTCAGGTGACTGAACTAGATTAGATTGAGAGGCATGGACTATAACATGTTGGGTGAAATGATATTGGATGTGTTTTATTCATGCATGGAACTTGTTGTTTGATGCCAATGTAATTGCGCCTTGATTATTGCAATAAATGGGAGTTGGGGATGGTATTAGCCCATATATCTCCTCTAAGAATGCCTGTAAATATAGGACTTCCTAAGCCACTGCTGCAAGTGCAATGTATTCTACTTCAGAAGTGGAGAGTGCAATGAGTGATTGTTTTTGTACACTCTATGCTACCAGAGACCCATTGAGGTAAACTGTGTATCCTAACATTAAATGTGTTTGTGTTTGTAATGCCCAGTCTGTATCAATGTAGGCCTCTAATCCAGTGTCACTCATTCCTAAAGTTAGTCAGAAATCTGCTATACCTTTAAGGTAACGGATGATATCTTTCATGGCCTCCCAATGTGCATGTCCAGGATTTCACATGAGTTGGGACAGAATTACAACAGGAAACATTATGTCAGGTTGGGTGCTTGTGGCTACATACATTAGGAATCCTGTTGCTCATTGGTAGGGAACTTCTTGCTTGTTTCCTGCTTGTTCAGCAGAGGATAGAGATTGATCAACTGAAAAAAACACTTCCTGAATGCATTGGGATATGTTCCAACCTTGCATCTTGAAGCTGGAAGTGTTCTACAACAGTTCATACATATACTTGTTGTGATAATGCTATAGACTGGTTTTGGCAATTGTGTTCAACCTTGAGGCCTAATAGCCAACTTTACTTCTCCAGATCTGATATGTCAAACCTCATTCGTAGTTGTGCTTTGAATTCTGTAATGTGTCAAAGGTATTTCGAGGTAATAGCCATGTCATCTACTGATACCATGATGACCATGTGTTCATGTCAAGCCCCGGATACCAAGCTCTGGTTCACTCGGTAGTACCGACCGAACAACCCTTGCCTTTAGTCCCACACACCAGTGACAAGGCATTCCTCGCCAGTACATGGTCTCGGTCTGGTACATTCGGTTCATCATTTGGTTCACTTTCCTCAT
>QLPI01016148.1:0-13051 GCA_003314275.1 Chroogomphus rutilus | reverse complement strand
TCCGATGGGCCCCTGTCCTGTTGGACTAAAGATTCTCGCTTCTCTCTCCCGTGTCTCGGGGTCTTTTCCGCCCGGTTTCGATCGCTATCTTTCTCTGACGCTCGATGATCTCGATGCCTCTCACGTTCGTGATCTCGTTCTTTAACGGGTTCCCGTCTTCCTTCTTTGATAGGAGACTCTGAACCCGCGCGTGTATAGACCTTTGAGGGGGGTTTGTCAGGCGAGTATGAGCCTGTCCGTAGGTGTCCCCTTGAGCGCTGAAGCTGCGCAGGAGGGGACACGTATCCATGTCCAAGAGAACTACTTTCATTCGGTGACGATTCAGAGGTGTGTCGGGAACGGGGAGGTGGTGCAAAAATTGACGTAAACACTGTGGACTCCTTGGATGATGAACGAGGGGGTTGCACCGTCACAGTTGACTTTTCCTTGCTCTCTGCATACCTTGATTTAGGGGGAAGGGGAGGCAAAGTAAGCTTTTCGAGAGGCGGGACAGAACCGCCATCAGGTGCTGGGCGCGAAAAGAGAGAGCCTTCTACAGGGACATCAACGTAATACTCATGTTCTTCGCCCTGGCGGATATGTCGCGAGGGCCTTGTATATGAAGAGGAGGAGGGGGCATCAAGAGAATAGGAATCCGCTGAGGATGAGGAGGGCTCGAGTTTAGGCAATGGTGGTTGAGGCTTGTGCAAAGCAGGCTCAGGATGTGAAAGAAACCCTGATCTGGAAGAAGATGGGGCTTTAGACTGGGCTGTCTCAGCCTGGAGCAAATGCTTCTGTGGATTAGAGGATAAACGGTCGCGGTGTGGGGGAGAGGGTAACTTAGGGGAGGGAGCCCGGGATTTAGAATTTTGTGGTGGAGGGTCGACAACAGTTGTCTCGTCGGACGTGGGCCGTTCTATCAAAGCCACCTTGCTTTCTTTGGGTGGTACAGGTGGCAATGCTGATTCTTTGGGATCTTTCAGTGGGGCACTTCTGCTTGCTCCCACATCTATATCCTCTCGTTGAGATCCATTCATGCCGTCGCCATGGGATGATACTGGTGCATTCCTATCCTCTTGGAAAGACACGCGGACACCATCATCACCATCCCATCCAGAAGACAGACGGACGTCCCCATCCCCTCGTGTAGACAAATGAGAACTTGCATCAAGACGTGGCGATGGATACATATCCCCTTCGCCGCGCACAGTGATAGAAAGGTCTGTCTGTGACCCACCAGGTAAGTCCGGATTGGCGATAGTCAGTTTCCCCAGTCGCCAGTTGGTTTCTGGTTCAAGGCTAGCTAAACTATCACGGACGTGGGAGTCATTTAGCTGAGGCTTGAAGATGTCCAAACCTGAACCAGTAATCAGATCCGGTAGTTGTGGCATAGCGGAAGACCTGGGTGAGGGTAGTTCACTGAGTGTGGCGGTCGATTCCGAAGTCGATGGAACATCCTTTGGCAATAAAGTAGTGGTAGAGGCTGGCTGAGACAGATTAGGTTCTAGAGGTGGAGGAGGAACTCGTTTTAAAAGGTCCGTGCTCCTTTTTGGTTCGGTTGATCTTTCGCCGTCTGAAACAGGCTCTGTAAGTGACCTCTTGATACCATCCAATGGCTCCTTGTCCGATTCCGTCAATGACACGCTACTTCCTTTGCTTTTTCCCTTGTCGAATAACACACGCCGACCAGTAACCAAAAGTGAGCTCTCAGCTTTACGAGCCAAGCTAAATCGTTTTGCGATTCGACTTAACATGCTCGTGTGTTTGCCATTTTTGTCTGGCGACAACGGACGAGCTGAAGGGACCGGCAGAAGTGACCCAGTCGAATGATTGGTTGGCTTGGAGGATTTGGAAAGCTTCCTTGTAAGGGGCACAACAACATGGTTTTCCTGGATAGTGAGATCTGCTGCCTTGGGAATGGCGGGCGAAGAAACTGAAAGCGCATTATTTACGGGTGGTGGATCTGCGAGGGGTGGGCTTGGAGTTCGGGAGTGAACAGGTGGATCGCCTGGACTGGGTGCATGGCCGAATAAGGTTTTCAAGCCACCACGACGGCGCTTGCTCAATTTGCGCTTTGGCAAAAGAAAATCTTCCTTATCGGACTGAATATTGAGCGCAGATGTAGACTGTGAAAGGGGTGATGGCGTAGTCTTACGAGGCATCTGTGCGCTCATCCGATTCCGGGAAGGTTTTAACTATTGCATCATTTGTAAGTCAACGAAATTACGGGCCAAGAAGGAACCCACATCTGTGACAGACGTTGAGCTTGCAGCCCATGGTGGTCCATTACGGGACCCTTGCTCGTGTCCTTTGCCCTTCTTTCCAAGATCATACGGGGAATCATGATGGAACCTCTGACCATAAGGATTAGAGCCATCCAACTGATCAACAGGGTCAGAAACGACAATGCCATTTAATATGGTGTTGTTTTTCCGTTGAACCTCACTGCCCTGTCCAAGAGGGGTGGCCTGGATAGAATCTGGAGTCGGCAACGCACTCTCTGAGGAAGAGAAACTGGGGGATGGAAACTGTGGCGGGTGATTGTGTGGATGAAGTTGGGCATGACCAAGGCCTAAACCACGTGGTGGGGGAGAGGCGGGAGGGAGAGCGGATAATGGAGGGAATGCACTAGAGAAGGTAGAAGCAGGACGTATTGCGGTAGAAAGCGAGGGATTATTGGGAGGACGGAGGTGAAGGTTTCTGTAAAATCGGGGGCCATTCGGATTATGGATCTTGTAAAACGTTCGATAGCTGCTTGGCGGAGCAATACGCGAAGTAACTTCTTCCGACGGATCGTAAGACCAAAGTGGGGGAACTAGACTATCCGAACGTAAATCACTAAAAGACGAACGACTGTCATCGCCAGCGTCTTGAGGGTGGTCAACCAAATCGGCGCGCCCTCCAGAGGCGGATACCTGTTGGTCGTGGTTCTCATATTCTCGTTCAGCAAGGCTGCTTTGGCTCGGGTTTAGTTCTCCGTACTCCAAAATATTTTTCTCGTGGACTTGGCTCCCTTTGCCATTTCCTCTGAATGTCCAGCGTCGCGACTTTTCACGGCTCTGCTTTCGCTTTAACTCGCGCTTCTCCGCGTCCTCGTAAAAATCTTGTAAGTCTTTCGGAGATATAGATAAATCATTGACCTGCGACTAGAAGCATATCAGTACTGTAGTGTAAGCCAAATTTGCTAGGTCGCCCTACCGCTTGGACAGGCTTTGCCACAAGAATTGGATTGGTATTCTTATATCCTGTGGTCATTACTTCTTAGGACTGAAGTAAATGGCATGAACCACCGGGAAAGCGAGTGTAGCAGTAGCTGAGCGCGATCGCTGTTCTAGTTACAGCTGCCCAGGGTAGGGCACCACTTAGGCGCCAACCCCCAACATGGATTCATGCCGTGCACCAGCTGCGAGGCCAGTGCAAACGTTTGGACCACCCATTTTTGTTCTGGTTGCATCGTTGTCACCTTTCTTACCGTGACGTATTTGGCAGCATTGGCTTTCTACCATGCATACTGTGCTTGCAATCATAACTCCTGTCCAGCCCAAAAATTGAAGTTGTTACCCGTCTCCTTTGAAGCTGTTCTCTATTGCCGAAGCTGGGCTTCGAGGGGAGACGCTTTTGGCTTGCAGCATAAACCTCCATTGGAAAGAGTATACTACTTGAAGCTTCAGCTATTAATGGCACGGCTATTGGTACATCCTTCCCGGGCCAGTACCAACCCTAGTTCATTCTGTACGGGTCGGTCTTTTCGTCGCTTCTTGCACAGATGGTCGCATTCCACAGTATCCAACGATATATCCTCCACCAACTTTGTCACAAATTTCGCCTGCACTTGTTCGCTGAACCGGTCATTTCCCAAATCACCGTACAGCATCTTGAACGGGCGCCGCATATATGCCGTCATCTTATGCAACACGAAAGCAAACGACAGCATGAATCATGTTCGCTCTTGACCTTTTATGAGTTATATTTATCCCGGTCCGGTCATTTTGGACACCCAGCTGCATGACTCTGCCAAATGAGATCGAACCCTGGACTTCTGGAGTTCTGATATCGTCGATACAATCGACATGACTGTATTTTGAAAAAGTTTATGTGACGTTCCTGTGACCTGCTCGTTACACCTGGATATCCCTTGGTATTTCTCTTCAGAAGGCTACCGTGTCCATCTTGTTGCTCTACTTTCAAACATTCAAATGTGGATGAATACAGATTACCTTGGAGCGAAAGTGCTAGTCATCTGAAGTCGATGTCTATTTTTCCTTGATTCCAGCGTCATTAAACCTCGTTAGCGCCAGTCTACCATATGATATGGATGCTCCTTTCAGAGGTATGGTTCCCGTGGTTTGCATATCGTCCCGGATTGTTGCCACGTACCGTTTCCACGGTGGTGACTCGCAGACACGGTAGCCCAGAGAAGTTCTCAGGCTGTCAGGCTCTGGACCGAAAGCAGAGCATCACCAATGATAAAGTATATAGTCATCTGCTACAGCTTTATTATCCTATGAGCCCTTTCTAAAGAACACTCCTGGTGTCCGTTGGCAATATGGAGACTATTTCGCGCTGGAAAGAAGACAGACCACATGAATCTGACAAAACCGAACCGCCGTCTGTGGAAGTCACCGAACTGGAGAAGAATCAAAGCATATCGGCTGAACAACAGGAATATCTGATCGCAGACTATGCTCGAGACGTATCTGTTAAGGTCAGCGAAGAGAGTTTTCAGTGCACTTCACCGTATTGTAGCTCATTATGCTCGGCAGGTATTATCTACACGAGATGATCCGTCGCAACCTGCCTTGACCTTTCGATTCTGGTCCCTTGGACTTGGTCTCAGCGCATTCGGGAGTGTGTTGGCACAGATATACTAGTGATTTTGCTTTTGCTACCCCGGTATCAATTAAAATACTGAAGATTTCGCTGATTAGCTTCAAACCGCAGACCGTCAGGTGCGTGTTCTTCAGAATCTAGAATCATTCCATGGCAATTGATGAGATGGTGATTATTAGCGTTGCTCAGTTATTCCTTCTTTTTGTGTCCTACATCCTAGGGAATCTGATGGCCAAACTGATCCCGACATGGGGTTGGTTCCGTTATTTGAACCCCGGACCCTTCAACAGTACGTTCATCGATCAACATGTTCGGTTATTGATGCATAATGTTTGTCAGTCAAGGAGCATACAGGTTTGCTTTTTGACTTTTGATGAAAGAACTTAACATAAAGAGGACTGCTACGCAGGATTAGTTATCATGTTAATCTGATCTCGACATTCTTTATGAGTCGGCTAATGATTATCTGCAGGTGCTCCACTGCATCGGTGTTCGCCACGGCTTCTGAAATCGTTGCGGTAGATGATCTGTATTATAACAATAAACTGAAACCCGGGCTTGCTATCTTCATGTTATTCTCATCCCAATTGTTGGGTTATGGATTTGCTGGGTATGACTCAATGGCTTAAAATGTCTTTATGTTATACCACTTCAATCACCCTGGCAGTTTTCTCCGTGATTTCTTGGTCTTCCCCACCACGACTTGGTGGCCTAGCATTGTCACCGCTGCAAATGTCTGAGACATTACATTTCGAACGTTTTGCAATGATACTCATGCACCCTTGGTCAGGTCTTTCAGGTGCTGCACCTTGACTCGGACACAGCAAGCAAACGAGTGAACATGTTTTGGATGGTCTTTGGGTACGAATTATTGTTTTAACTGAAAATGACGAAAACTAATAAGGTCACGCACATTGAATACTTGAAATCTTTAAAGTGCCGTTGCCGTCTGGGAGATCATTCCGCAAGTAGGTAGTGTCAAATATTTCTGTCTCGCTTCTTTCACATCTCTACACAGTACATCTTCCCCGTTCTGACTGGGTTTTCGATCATCTGTCTCATATCTAATGGCCATGGAGATGCTATCCGGAATATTTTTGGTGGCGCATCTAATAATGAGGGAATGGGCTTGCTCTCCGCATGCTTTGACTGGAATTACATAAGTCAGGCCATTGATCTCAACCTCTTTCTTTGCACTGTTTGATTGTCTATTGATCGCTTCTTCATTATAGCCGGCAGTGCTCTTTGGACCCCACTCAAAACTCAAGTCAACTATCTTGGTGGTTATGTTTTTACGTATATACTCATGGCTGCCATCTACTATGGTGAGTGCTTGCGTTGGGTGTAACCTCCTATTTTTAGATTAGGTTTCATAGGGAACGTATGGAAGGCCAAGAACTTTCCATTCATGGCACAAGCTCTATTCTTTGAAAACGGCACGCAATATAACCAGGCAGAGATATTGACGAACAACGTATTGTACGAAGGCTCTCCCTGCCATTAGAAGATTCTAACGATCTTCTAGTGATGCAAAAAAGTATGCTCAAGTAGGACCTGCGTTTTTTTCAGCCTCCAACGTGAGTCGATCCTTTTGAGGACTCTGTCGGGAAGCCCAAAGGCTCATCTTAACTTTTAGGCTCTTTTCCTTCTGGTATCAAACCTTGCTCTGGGGTGTTGTGTGAGTTGCCTTTCTCTTGGATTTGCTCCGACCTGACGCCATACAATATCTCAGCTAGTTCACGTGAGTCTGCTATAGCTCTTAGCAAAAAACAATTTAAATGTAGGTATAGGTGTTTTTGTGGCATTGGCCGTCCATCCGGGGGGCATTTACTGCCTCTAACCTACGAGCAGGTATGAATATTGATGATCCCCATTATGAAAAGATGAAAGCATATAAACCCGTGCCAACCTGGTAATTCGCCAGTCAACAATTACTTGTTTAAATCATAATACGCCTCCCATTACAGGTGGTTCATCGCGCTCTTCATTGCGGCTTATGTTGTTGCCCAGGTAAATCCCTTTGTCCCGTGAAGACCTATTAGCAACAATTGCTAAAACACTGTTGTTTTTCAAGGTCACGAATTACCAGAGCAACAGCGGACTCCCTTGGTGGAGCTTAACAGTCCTCCTTCTCATGACCTTCATTTTGACGGTTTTGTACGGCTTTCTCTGCGCTGTAAGCGTCTCTAAGATATTGTCTAGCAAACCCTCATTCTTTTTCTGTTAGGTCACAGGGTTCAATATTTCATGGTTTGGAACAGGTTTTTTCCAGGTCCGCTTTGATCCAATTCAACTGAATCCTCCACCATCTTTAACTCCCTTTTCCCCAGATGATGGTCGCCTTCATGGTTCCAGGCAACCCAATTGCAAATATGTATGTTACTAGATTTTGCTGTCAAAGAGGACAGGTTTTCAATGCATCATTTTCTACTTATTGTAGGTATGGCACATTATACGCCCAACACACCATGAGTCAGGTAAATTGTTTTGTTGTAGGACGTCTTCTGTTAGCCAATATGCTGTCTAGGCATTAGGGCTGCTGAGAGACTTTAAACTTGGCCAATATTGTAAACTCCCCCATAGGGCGACATTCGTAGCCCAGATTTGTGGTGCTTTGGTTGGTTCTGTGTTAAATTATGTGATGTTGATTAGTGCGTGGTATACAATTCAGAATTACTCTCTTTTCTGAAGTACTCTTGTTATTTAGACATCATTGACAGTAAGTCATATCATTTACAGAAACATTCCCATCTAAGTCTCTGCAGATAATCGACCTGCACTACTCAGTATTTCTGGAACACGCCTGTGGAGTGGACAGAACCCCCAATCATACAATAGCAAGTATGTCCTACAATTCAACACATACTTCCTCGCTAATTTCATCAGTGCGATTTCGTGGGGGGCTCTTGGACCTCAGCTGTTTGGTGTTGGGGGAACTTATGTCGCCATCCCCCTTGCTTTAGTTGTTGGTCTCGTCCTTCCTGTTCCCTTTTGGCTATTGCATCGCAAATACCCCAGGTATCCTTCATTAATTCATTATTTGTCATCTACGGGAGAGTTGACTGCTTTCAAAGGGCCGGGTTTGATTGGGTTATAACACCGGTCTGTCTATTTCGGTCATTATTCTCCACAGCCTAGAGTGTAATGACCTATGCAAACCTCAGATTCTCGTTCAGGTGTTTATATTTGATATCATCTGAAGGGAAAATTCGCTGATGGCATCAGTACTCTGCCTGGCTTACGGTAGGTATCAATACAGGGTAAGTAAGGCTTGCTCCACAGTTTCTACATAATCTTAATCTATGCAAGTATAACTATGAGAGTCGTCATTGGCTTGTACTCCCAATAGTAAGTACCAAGCTTTTGGGTTCAACTCTTAGCTTGAAAATGCAATATATGATAGCTGGGTGCGCAAGAAGTATCCTCAATGGTTTACCAAGGTTATAATTCTTTAAAGTTTTTTACTCGTTTCAGCAGTCGAGACTGATGCCTTGTACTTTCCAGTATAAGTATGCTGTCCTTATCGTTTCAGGGAAATTCATGCTAATTATCCTGAACATCAGTTATGTCGTCTCGGGAGCTATTGTGTGCCCCTACGTCACTTTTTAAACGAGAACATTGACTTAATTGCTTCATTTTTAGGATGGTGGTACACAAGGTACGTTATCATGGAATGGTGTAGAGATGTCACTAATCGATGAGGTAGTCATGATATTCTTTCTGGTATGTTGTTTAGCTTCATTTCTGCCTTCGATGGCTCACATGGTTCAGTCCTTCGCTGTTTTTGGGGCGTCGGGAACAGGTGCGTTAAAACAATGTTTAGTTGCAAGCTATTGTAGGCTTGATCCTATATTTTCAATTAGCACACAATTTCCCGACTTGGGTGAGTAGCATACATGACTTGAATTCTTATTATTGAGTCTCTCGATCAAGTGGGGGAATCCTTCTCTCAGTGACGGTGAGAACCACAAGACCTCATTACATCCCACTGTCACACTGACCTTTGACGTTTAGGGTTGTCCGCGGATCGCTGCAAGGCTCCAGTGAACTAATACGTTCACGTCGATCGACGCTACATCTCCTACATCTCCTACATCTCAAGGAATTGTGCTCACCTCAAATTATGCGGTTATGAGTTCGTCTTTTGAATGCTATTAGAATAGCACCAGGAAGAATACAACTGAACAAATGGAATGTATATGTGAACTTATGAAATTTCACTTCTCTATACAGAGATCGTTTTGAAGAAGTTAAACCCATCAGACGCAGTGGTCATCATGGCCCCAGGTATTTGAGGATGCCAATGCAGCTCCTTGATATCTTTCTGTCCCTGATGGATAAATAAAAGTTGTGGGGGAACCACTTTATCATCCTGAAGGCCATCGGTTCCTCCCATTTCGTCCTCGTCATGTTCTACGGCTAGGTCCCAGAGCGTGACTTGGTCATCCGCACTTGAGGCAGCAAATATGCTATCCTCCGTAGGATGCCACTCAATAGACGTAATGGGGGCATTATGCCATGAGAATGATGCTATAGGGGTAGGTTTGTGCTCCGAGGAGCTAATGAAGCCGTCAGATCTAGAACCCCATGATTTTGCAGACACTTACTGTTTGAAATTCCGTAGATCCCAGACCTTGATCATACCTTCATCACCTCCACTCAGTAGCAAATATGTAGCGTGATTGTTCCAGCTGATTACATTTACATCGCTGTCGTGCGCAGCCTCTAGACCAATTACGCTCTTCCGGCCCTTGACACGCACATCCCATATGCGAATGCTGCAATCAGATGAACATGATCCAAAGACAGTAGGTTCAGCAGGTGACCATTGGAGGTCTTCCACAGATGAAGTGTGTGAAGTAAAAGGCTGTGGTAACGAGTTAAAACTTGAAGGGGTGGACGTGGTCATGTAGATTTTTGAACGAACATCGCCTGTCAAAAGACGAAGCGATGATGGATTAGATTCAGATGACGCCCAATCCATCGCAAATCCTTCGGCTTTGCCATGCGAGTTCACAGTGAAGACGGGGGCCGTTGTACGCGACTTATCTGGGACAAAGCCTGGAGTTGAAAGTACCTCGACCAGTGGTCGGACATCGTAGATATGTACCTTCCCTGTGTCGGCCCAGGTTGAGACGTGGTAAGGTTGAGAGACAGGAGGCAGGGGTTGACCGACAGGAAGAGGTTGTGCGCGGACTCGGTTGACTCCTCCTAGATGAGGGATGGAGCGGTATTCGAGTACTGCGTCTTCGTCTATATTTTCGTCGTCATCGTCTTCGTCATCGACATCATCATCATCATCATCATTCTCTGAGAGACTAGACGCTTAGGGTTGAGAATAGTATATTGAGAATAGCTCCGTACCGCCATCCTTTTGTGTACGGTGTAGCTGGCTCAGCCTCATGACTAAAATTTCGTTGTTTTTGGCAACATCTGCCTGCGTACCAGCGACAACATAGCTTGTCGCGGGAAAGCGACTACGCTCGTCTCCCAGGTTGTCCCGGAGAGTGTCAAATGACAGACATGGCCAGCTGACACTCATAGAATGTAACGCAACGTATACAGACTGATCCGGTTCTAGTATCTCATCCTTTGAGAGTTTATCCCTTCCAGGGATGTATGCATTAGTGGGGAGCAGTGGCAAATCTTCTTCCTCAACAGCTGGGAGAACCTCATTATCAATCTCCATGCCTGATCTTCCATGGTCATGATCACGCTCGTTGAATCACACAATTCCACTCACCATTTTGACCGCCTTCCTCCATGTCCTGTTCGTCTACTACGTCCTCATCGCTCTCGATTTCATCTTCCCATGCATCCTCAAACCCGCCCATCGGATTGATACAATTAGTATCCGACTTGCGAGGTGGTTCAGGCTTCTCACCATGACCGGGCGCGTGCGACTTGTATGGAGGAACTTGATGCTCTGGCGCAGGTCGTTTGGGCATAGTGAAATTTTGTTTTTGAAAAATATATTATATAATCATCTCAATCCGATTATAAGTTTGATCGGGCTTTTTTTTTGTATAAACCTTTGCAATTATGTGAATAGCTAGCTATATTGGTCATAGTTTTGGGCTGCTATCCAGTTTGTCAACAGCCAGGGCATTGTGGAAAATGAGTTTATGTTAGGAATTTTGGGACTTTCGTGACAACTGCATCCAGATGGTTGCCTTGCTTGGTAGTTGTGATAGGACCTGACAAATTTTACTGGAAACCGAATAGGCTATTATTGCTTAGTAGTTGTGAGCAAGGGAAGCCCAGACTGGGTATCTGCGGCCATTTATCGGTGTAAAAGATGTATAAATCGATGAATCAAATAATTGAATGTAATTTACCCTCCCACCACTGCATAGAGGTTTTGTTAAGTCCATGCATGTTCACCATCTTGGAGTTCAGCAGAGGTCGTTTACAGAGGTTCAGAGGGGGCGAGCAGGACTTTAAGTTGGCTTCAAATTTGGGTGTTTGTCACAACCTCACCGAAGACATTTCCATTCAAACACGAGGATGAGATTTCCTTTCCAGGAAAAGTCCGCTCATTACACATGGTCACGTCCTCGTTCTCAGTAATGCCTGTTTGTCCATTTACCCTGAAACTGTTGCCAATCCTCAGCTCTCTGATCGGAAACCACGCCCTGCGACCGGACATTGTGCCCATCATTCACTGGTCGAAACTTTGCCTGACCCTTACCAATAAACACCTTTTAATTCCTGTTCCTTTATCTCACCGATTGACTCAAGTCTGCTTGCCATTTCCTGAAATGGAAGTGCATCAAGATCCCGCTCAAGATCCCATTCAGATCCCACAGTGGCTAGTGATTGGCAGGGGTAACCCCC
This sequence comes from Chroogomphus rutilus, assembly GCA_003314275.1. Classification (NCBI taxonomy): domain Eukaryota; kingdom Fungi; phylum Basidiomycota; class Agaricomycetes; order Boletales; family Gomphidiaceae; genus Chroogomphus; species Chroogomphus rutilus. The sequence goes on along the minus strand of QLPI01016148.1, from coordinate 1,405 downwards.
AGGTATATTGTATCTACCCCTACCCATACCCAAGAATACCCTTACCCTTAACAATGGGTAAAGGGTTATCGTGCATATGGGTACGGGTACCCATGGGTTCAACGGGTATTGTTCTTACCCACCACCTACAACAGGTATAAATTTACCCAATACTCAAAATCAATATATTTTCATATTTTAAAAAATCAGAATTTATTTAAATATTACCTGTAATGGAATCCCAACCCACAGTGCGCTAGATATTTTGTTAGAACCAATGGAATATTTTGTGGCTGATGTAATGGAAGTTGAGCGCCAACCTCGCTTATATCAGCTTAGTGGCAATTATGTGTACAACATGCAGCCAGGGAATTGCTCAAGATGCAATACTTACTCTGTGGCCTTATCAACGCCATGTCTCTTCTGGGACCCACACCTGATGGGAAACATGGGGGACTCTATGTTGGAATTCTCAGGGGTCCAAAAGGGATGAGGACACAGAGGAGGGTGCAAACCCAACTTGGGAGTGCTGGGTAACAAATAACCGGCAGACTATGTAATACTACATCAACTATGTAGTACTCCAAATAAGGTTCCCGATCATGTGCACCTGCACAGACATAACACTGCTCGCAAAAACAAATTAATCTCAACACTCTAATACGACACCATGCAGATGTAACCTCTGTGATGCTCTCTAGTGACGGCAGCCAAGTTGTAAAGAAATATGTATGGTTCTCGGCTTTCTGGGAAATAGACTGCATCTCCTATCACATATGACTGAGTGTAGATTGGATGGGATCTTCTTCTGAGTGAGAAATGTGCTGGGGGAGGTACGCAAAGATAATGATGTGTTAATTGTTCTGCCTGGATGTTTGTATCCTGCATGTTGTAGCATTGCATGGGAATGAGCTCTGAAGAAGACATGATGATAAATTGAGAGTCTGAAGATTGGAGTGCTGAATAGAATGGTTGGCTGTGTGATGTGGCGACAGTGAAGGTGATATGGGATGAGCACTGTTGGAGTCTAATTTGTAACATGGTTGAGATCATCCGCTTTACTGTCACTGGTCTAGCTAACTGTTACGATAGTGAAAAGACGTAATCGTAATATAATAATATCTCCCAATGGCGAAGTGATTGGCGAGGTTCAGAGTTGGGGTTGGCTTCAACGTGCTTGCGTTGCGCCCGCTTGGATCACACGGTCCCCAAATTTCGTGAATGAGAAAGCCGAGGATCGTGAAAAGCGAGAACAGAATACTACGCCCCAAATAATGATCTCCTCCGTGACATTGTTGAGTGACGTGTCACTCAGATTCCCAACGGAGTTACCCTAAGGAACATAATAGCGAATAGATGGAAATGGAATGAGACGTAAATGAAAGGATATTAACGTAAATGAAGATGGAACGGAATAACGAGCATA
>QLPI01016147.1:0-10676 GCA_003314275.1 Chroogomphus rutilus | reverse complement strand
AGGCAAGGGGAAGGAAGGGGAATGAAGGAATGACAAAGGATAGAGGGGATAGGATGAGGAACGTGAACCAAACGATGAGCCAAATGTACCGGACCGAGAACATGTACTGGCGAGGGATGCCTTGTTACTGGTGTGTGGGACTAAAAGGCAAGGGTTGTTTGGTCGGTACTACCGAGTGAACCAGAGCTTGGAATCAGGGGCTTGACAGAGAGTCAGAAAGTTTACCAGAACTTAATCGGAAACTATGATGCAGAATTAAGTCGATATTCATACTGGCGAATAGTCCAGTCGACTGGTGACTTATATACATGTATCTAGTCTTGTACTATCTTTTACTGAGTAAAGACAAGGGGGGGAAGAGAGTACAAGGGGCAATATAAAACGAAGAACAAAGGAGTGAGGTACGCGATGATCCTGCGCGTCGTCTATCAAAGGAGCGGAACCTTGACTTTGGAATCCTCGGAGGTTTGGAAATACGGAACCTCGGAATGGTGCATCGGAAATCCGGAAATCGGTTATTCAGACTTTGAGCAATCGGAAAGGTCCCGGAAACGGCGCAGGTGGTTGTGGGGTTTAATGTGGGTTTATTTGGCAGCATGGGCCATAACAGAATGCAGTGATGAAAAATTAAAATCATGTAATCCATTACTCATAATTAATATGATCAGGGCCAATTCTCGAGAAAAGTGATCACCTGAAATCAGTGTTTTCGTCAGATGTTGTACATGCCTATGAGTTCTTGAAAGTATTCTATATGCACTTCCATTCCCATCCAATTTTATCCATATAGTCATTGAGCTATTAAAGGATGTTTAATGAATAACATATAATATGAATTTCAGAGAATGAAACTCACCAGAGAGATTGAACTCCATAAAAAGGAAAATAAAGTAGAAAAATTTCAGTGCATCACAATAAGGATGATGACTTAAGCTCATCAATGCCAAATGCCCTCCCCACACTCCCCAGCTTCACTTGCATCTCCTCCCAATCGGCATGTAGGGAACGGCATGGGTCACCCACGGGTCAAATGTGGGTGACCCGCACCCGACCCATGGGAAACCCGAACCCATCAACCCATGGGTTTTTTCCCATGGGTCGACAGGTGTCGGGTGCATGCCGCACCCGCATGCATGCGGCGCGTACTGCACATACGGCGCATACTGCGCATACGGCGTGTATGATGTGTGCGGTGCGTACTGTGCATATGGCACATACGACGCGTGCAGCGCGTACGATACGTGCAGCGCGTACGACACATATGGTGCGTGCGGCACGTACGGCGCATATGGCGCGTACGACGCATACGGCACGTGCGGCGCATACGACGCATATGGCGCATACGATGCATACGGCGCATACGACGCATATGGCGCATATGACGCATACGGCGCATACGACGCATATGGCGCATACGATGCATACGGCGCATACGACGCATACGGTGCATACGACGCATACGGCATGTTTGTCGCATTCGTGGTGTCGCGTGCACGTACGGCACTTTCATCGTGTTCGAGGTGTTGCATTCGTGTCGGCGCATGCGCATACGCATAAGTTGCATTCGTGTCGGAGTTGACGCCCCAGGTTGGGCCCGGGTCACAGGTGCTTGCGGCTTGACCCGCACCCACACCCAAGGACACCCGACCCGGTGACCCGTGCGGGTTGGCCTGACCCGTGCATTTCCCTATCGGCATGTGGGTCAGACAGTGCGGTGATTGCACCACCAGGGACGGGAGAGGAGTATATCAATTCAGCAAGATGCATCTTGGGATTTAGGTTCATTTCATCAATATACCTCATGGCAGTTTTGCAAGAATGGCGGCGGTAAAAGATTCAGAAATCTTCTGTGTATTGCGCCTGAGAGAGGTCACCTGTTAGGAACTGTACGCCAGCATGCCTGACTATTCATTTCAGCCCACTCAGCCCAACTACACCCTCACTCACCTATTCAACTATACACCCTCAGCCCACAGACTATATGCACCTCGTGTATCGATCTTGGCCTCACATTCTCCTGTCAATTCATTCATTCCATTTACGTCACACTCCATATGCTTGCTATTCCATTCCATCTTCATTTACGTCAATATCCTTTCATTTACATTCTGCTCCCCTTTTATTTATTTGCAATTCCACTCGGTCTCTTATATCCGATTTGCTATTACATTCCTTAGGGTAACTCCGTTGGGAATCAGAGTGACACATCACTCCCTAATGTCATAGAGGAGATCATTATTTGGGGTGTAGTATTTCTGTTCTCGCTTTTCACAATCCTCGGCTTTCTTATTCTATTATAGGAATCTAATTGACTCCTAGTAGATTTGAAAGTAGTATAAAGATCTTGTACTTCAGAAGTTCAGTCCTCAGTCAGATAATCAACCTTGATTTTCTACTAGCTAATTCTCTGTCTCGCCTTTCTGAAATTAGGGCCAGTGTGACCTGGTGGGCACAACACACAAGTTGAAGCCATACCCTGTCCCGAACCTTGCCATTGATTATCTTTGGGAGATTTTACGTTAATTATGATTACATCATTCCTTCACATCATAACATCACCGTAATATGGCTGCAGCGGCTCATCAATGGCAATGCCATGGAAATAATGCCTGTCTCACTGAGCTGGATGATGGGTGACAGGATGAGCGGACTTCTGAAATGTAGATGTTGGATTAGAAACCTATGGAGTAGTCAGACAGATGGAAAATGGCAGTTCTGACAGTGACATGGAATAGGCAGGTAAAAAGTGCTTGAAGAAGGCCGGGAGATACATTTTCTTGACAGCACCGGGTGGGTTCTCAAAGTGATTAGAGAGGGCTTTGTGAAACATTTGAGATAGGACAGCGTCGGAAGAATTGATTGGATACTTGTTTAGAGGTCCAGAAACAGCAGCGTTAGACTTCAATACCCATCACAGCAGACTCATCAACGCCCAGCAATATCATTGGCAGTCCTCGCAAGAAGCATTGGAGTGCCATGTTCCATGAGCATTCAGAGGGAGAAGGAGGAATTTCATGTGGGGTAAACATAGCTGTCGGACCTGCAGTTTTGCCAGCGTGGCTTCGAAAGTGGCACTTGCACATTAAGATTATTGAGTGCGTGCTTTCTTCCTTCATGGGTTGATTACATGATGGATGACTGCTAGCTCAAATTCCACAAGCAAACCCAAACAAAAAAATTAGCAGAACTCACCTATCTACCCATCTTTGTACTCATTTCCAACTTCAGAGGCACTGAGGGCAACCCTCTGGATGTGTGCACAGGGCAAGAGCCATCTTGAGCTTTGCGGTGGTTATTGGCATGGTCTTCCAGGCACAGGTGTTGCTTGTCCTCATCAGAGTTGTGCTGTCGATCATTCACCTGTTTGAGTCCCCAGTGCACGGAAGTGCCAGGGGAGGCTGGGGCAATGGGATCTTAAAGATAATGAATTATCATCATTTTTGAGATGCAAAACCAAACAAAAAATTAGCAGAACTCACCATTGAACCCTTATTGGCACTTGTTTCCTATCTTGAGTCCCCAGCTTAGGGAGGAGGAGCACATACCAGCCATCAAGCTGCTTCCCACTTCAAGTCCCAGCTCACGGAGAATGAAGCCGCTGCCCACTTACATCCTCATCGTCCACCTCATCACCACAAACACACTTCCCAAGCACACTCTTCCCAAGTTCAGGAGCAGGTTCAGCCTCATCATCAAGATCGATGAGCTCACCATCACTGTGAAGCACCAGTATGGCCTTGGATGGTCTGCCACGTACCTGGGTCATCATCGGCGCAGGGGCCATGGTGGAAGGAGAGGCTGCTCTTGCTGATGAGACTGTTGCTCACACAGGGTGTAGGGCACTCAATACGATACACGACACAGCAACACCAGCACACCGCATGTCCTGACAGCCCCACACTGGGGCTGTCAGGAGGTGCAGTCATGGCGTGGTGCATGTGGTCAGGAGTGTGGCCATGGTGAGAGGAAAGACGTCAGCATGTCCTGGGCACAGTGCATGTTTGCGTTATGCACCCACCACATGCCAACATCCTGCTGCATGGTGCATGGTGGAGGAAAGACATCAGCACATTGTGCACCCACTGCACACCAAGGTCTTTCCTCCATCACGCATAATGCAGTGACACTAGTGCACTGCACATCCTGAGTGTGGGGCAGTCAGGACATGGGGTGCGCTGGTGTGTACCGGGTGGGAGGAGGAGAGAGTGGAACTGGTCACCTGACATGGCAAACCAGTCACATGACCGGGTGGGAAAGTTGCTTACATACATACATGGCTGGGGGAGCAGCTTATATAAATGCTTATGTAAATGCTGACCAAGAAAAGGGGGGCTGCTTTATACCTTTGATGTGGGGTGTAATAGAGTGATGTTAAATCCACATGTTGGCGCTTAGCTAGAGGCTTCCAGAAGGGTTTCCAGAGGGTCTGAATGATTTCTGAGGGGGGGGTTGTACTCCAGAGGTGGAGGTACTAAAGGTCACGGGTTCACGATCAGAATCAGAAAGGGGGCAGAAAGATGGGAAGCGCTGGGGGGATCTAGGACTGTTCACGGTATAGGGCAGTTCGAGTGGTTCGAGGTTGTAGGGACTTGGCTTCAACTTATGTTTTGTGCCCTTCTCGATCATCTGTCCCTAATTTCAGAAAGTCGGAAAGTTTACCAGAACTGAATCGGAAACTACGATGCAGAATTAAGTTGATATTTGTACTAGCAAATAGTCCAGTCAACTAGTGTCTTATATACATGTATCTAGTCTTTGTACTATCTTTTGCCGAGTAAAGACAAGGGGGGAAGAGAGTACAAGGGGCAATACAGAATGAAAAACAAGGGAGTGAGGTATGCGATGATCCTGCACGTGGTTTATCAAAGGAGTGGAACCTTGGCTTTGGAATCTTTTGGAGGTTCGGGAATGCAGAACCTTGGGTTGATACAATGGAATTTGGAAAGTGGTTATTCAAGCTTTGAGCGGTCAGAAAGGTCTCGGAAACAGTATGGGTGGTTGTGGGGTTTAATGTGGGTTTATTAGCGGCATGGGCCATAACAGTATCCCTCCACTAGGACTGAGCCCTCGAGGTCCTAAGCTTAAATGAGGCGGTGATTAAGATGGACATTACTGTGGGAGTTTCTTGACTGTTTCCTGGGATGATAGTTGATCGATAAGCACTGATGGTCCCATTGCCTATAAAAGGGGTGTTTGCAGAACTGGGAGAGGCCTTTCCTCAATGGAGAACATGGATTCCCAACCTTCAGAGAACCTCAGGGACTTTTCCTGCATCCCCCTTTATGGTGTGGGATCAGGAGAGGGGTCGAGTGAGGCATGGTACCTGCACATCCTTGATGAAGAGTTGAGGACTCTTTGTGCCCGTGCCATCAGGCTCCGTGATTCCTATGGTGTGTGGTGCCCTTGTCGGGGTCTCTCTCTTTTGATCTTTTTCCATAGCAGGTTATCTTTTGAAGCAGTCGTCATCTGGGGCTGTTCCTTGTCAGGATTTGGAGCGGGACATGACCTCTGGTGGTTTAGGGGTGGGGGCAAGTGGTTCAGAGGTACTCAAGCATATTTCCACCTATCTGGTCCACTTGGATAAGTACCAGGAGGACCTGCGCTATTTCTCAGGTCTCCTTGCACAACATGATCGTTGTTTATCCCGTTTGGTGATGACTACCGGGGTTTGCTTGGAGGATGTGAGGTTGATTGGGAATTTAACGGATGTGTTAACGTCATTCCTAAAGGAAGATCCGGGGCTTGATGCTTCGTTTGGTCGCTTGTTTTCTCAGATAGCAGGTCAGGCAGTTCCAATGGGTGATTCTGATGGGAAGCGGGTATTCTGGAGGTGGGGGAATTGTGTTAGGTTCGGGGCAGGGGGGTTGGGGAAAGGCCTTTTGGTCAGTCAGGATTAGGGGGGTGGTGATTAGATTGTCTCCTGTATGTTTTGGTGTCATGAATTCATGTGTGGTTTTTTGGCAGCATTGGGATTGTTTGGTTGAAGTATTCAGATTCCTAAACCGATGGGGGTTGTTTCCAGATGTTCTTCCTTTTTCTAGGGTAGACGTCCCATCATCTGCCAAATTCCTGTAGTCGGAGTTGTGGTGGTCATGGTGTTCATGGTGGTCATGGTGTTCATGGTGGTCATGGTGTTCGTGGTGGTCTTGCTGGTCATGGTGATCATGGTGGTCGTTTTCACTGGATTGTTGCCTGGACGGCAGTGGTGTTGTCGGGATTCAGAGTATGTCCTGCAGTTTCGAGTCTTGGTTTGAATCATGTTAATAGTCCAGCTCGTATTAAACATTTTATCAAAAAGAGTTCTAGTCTAAGGGAATCTACACATGGTACCATGTTATCTAAGGGACAGTATGGAATTCCATGATGGTCAGGGTTCTTCCTGAGCAGAGTTTTTCGGAGGGTCAGATTGAGCACTGAGTGAAAACTGCTGGCTCTATGATACCAAGAATCAGTTAGGATGAATATCTAAATGAGTAGTACTCAATGCCCTGTCGATCGATGGATCATAGTAGGTGAACGTATGGTATCCTTGCAACTAGAATTCTGACGGAGTTCGGACGGTCGGAGTGTTTCTGAAGAAATGGGTCAAAATCTTTTCGATGGTTGGTTACAGGTGGTCATATTCCTGAAAAGGTTAGATGCATTGTTTGTTTTACTTCCTTGGGCACAGTTGGTGTTCAACGCAAACAACTGGTGCCGGAGTTGGGGGCCTAGCTTCTTATTCCTCGGTTTCCAAAGCATCCGAAGTTTCGGACTCTTCTTCGACTTCCTCTGTCACAGAGGCTGCGTGTCCTTTAGTGACTGTGGTGGTGGATCTTGAGCATTCCTTGGCTGAGTGGCACGATCTGCAACAGAAGAGGCAGAGGTTTTGCTCGAAGCAGAGTTGCCATTCTTGCAGTGTAAGTTTTCCGTCTTTTCCGATTTTGGATGAAAGATCCATGGTAGTCCTGCTGCCACTGGATGGGGTCATGGGTTGGCCTGAATTAGCCGTCTTATTGCCCGTGTTAGGGGCCGAATATGTGGTCATGAAGGTCCTCCCTCTGTCATAGGGGCAGTCAAAGTTCCAGGTGGAGGGGGACTCTCTGGCAATTTCTGATCGTCACTCCCAGTAGCGGGCGTCGATGGATTGGGACAGGAGGCAGAGTTGGAGTAGGGAGTGGGGCTTTCCTACTCTGGAGATCTCGTCCTTAATCCTGCCGGGGAGTCTGTTGTAGAACTGGCGACAAAGTGCAGTGTCGCCCCAGTGGATGTGGGTGGCTAGTTGATTGAATTTGACTACATATTGTAGGGTGCAAACCTGCATCTCACCCCTGAGAGACCAACCTCAATATATTGTAATTATATATTGATTTCAGTATCATTCTGTGCGCTTTTGAATTCTGAATTTTTATCACATTTATTTGTATTTTTACCCTCAATATTGAGGGAGCTATTCATTCTTTTCTATGTATGCTACTTATGGGCGCTTACCCACGCACGACGCGACGCGCGTGGCCAGCTCCCTGGATTGGGACCGGCAGCCTGGCTCAAACCTTCGATAGGGTCAGAGGCTGGTTGCAGGGTATATGCGGGTGAAACACAACCTGCGCATGCCTCCCTCCTCAGTTGTTGACTACACTGAGGAGGTGAGTTGTATAATATATTGTACAAGCCTTTAAGGCTAATTTCTCTTTATTCTTTTTGTAAGATAAATAAATAGGTATATTTTCCGAATATACACTCAGTTGTTGACTACACTGAGGAGATAAATAAATAGACTGCCATAAAATTCTTCAATCCTACTGTCAATTTGCTTATAATTCCATCACATATTTCATGATGCGCTGATTATCATACATGTGGAGGTTCTCAAGGTCTGCTTCAGCCTCTCCTTCCAGGTTGTGGGGGCTGAAGTTGGTTTTGAGTTCATTTATGAACTCCTTATAGTCATGAAGCCAGTCTGGCTCATCGGGGGTGGAAAGGGCTGGTTCAAACCAGTCCAGGGTGGTACCGGTCAGGTACGACAGTATGTAGGTTACCTTGGCACTGTTGGTGTCGAAAGCGTCAGGGCAGTCATGGAAGTTCAGACTACACTGCACTAAGAAGGCTTGTAGTTTCCTCAAATCGGATCTGTTGAAGGTATCCGGATCCCAGACCTTGGCGGTGTGGGGGGCTGATCTTCTGGGGCTGGCTAAGTTGCTTGCCAGCATAATGAGGGCCTGAGTGAGATCGGGCACAATGTTGGGTCCTAAGGTAGGGGCCCCTCCTGGGTGTGCAGGAGGTGGTGGTGCTGCAGCAGGTGGTGCGACATAGGGCTGGACGATGGGGGGTGGTGCAGTGAGCGGAGGTACGACAGGTGGTGAAACGAGTGGTGGTGCCACGGGCAGAGGTGCAAAGGGTGGTGGTACGTAGGGGGGAGATGCAAAAGGGGGTGGTGCCGATGAGGTTGACAGCACTGCTGAGGATGGTCCTGAACTGGATTGCATCTCTGAGGGCAACGATTGTTGAGTTGCCAGGGGGTGGTTCATGAAGAACGGATTGGTCATATTCATATGCAGGTGTTAGTCTGCATCCAAGAATCTGGAGTCGGATAAAGGTTCCAGAGGGTGTACTGGGGTCTGAGGCATCTGGAAACTTGGTCTAGGGGCAGACAGTTCTTGGGGGACAGATGCACGGCGGGCAGATGCCAGGTTGATTGTCTGTAGGGCTTGCAAACGCATGATAGGTCTCATGCTTTATGACGATCAGGAGTGTGAGTATGAATATACTGTTAAATCCGCATGTCAGCGCTTAGCTAGAGGCTTCTGGAAGGGTTTCTGGAGGTTCTGAATGATTTCTGAGGGGGGGTTCATACTCCGGAGGTGGAGGGACTAAAGGTCATGGGTTTACAATCGGAATTGGAAAGGGGGTGGAAAGATGGGAAGTGCCAGGGGGATCTAGGACTGTTCATGGTATAGGGCAGTTCAAGTGGTTCGAGGTTGCAGGGACTTGGCTTCAACTTATGTGTTGCACCCTCCTCGATCGTCTGTCTCTAATTTCGGAAAGTCGGAAAGTTTACTGGAACTGAATCGGAAACTACGACACAGAATTAAGTTGATATTTGCACTGGCGAATAGTCCAGTCGACTAGTGTCTTATATACATGTATCTAGTCTTTGTACTATCTTTTGCCGAGTAAAGACAAGGGGGGAAGAGAGTACAAGGGGCAATACAGAATGAAAAACAAGGGAGTGAGGTATGCGATGATCCTGCGTGTCGTTTATCAAAGGAGCGGAACCTTGGCTTTGGAATCTTTTGGAGGTTCAGGAACGCGGAACCTCGGGTTGATACAACAGAATTTGGAAAGCAGTTATTCAGGCTTTGAACAGTCAGAAAGGTCCCAGAAACGGTGCGGGTGTTTGTGGGGTTTAATGTGGGCTTATTGGCGGCATGGGCCATAACAAGTGATCCATTATGGCCAGGGCCCATAACCTGTAGATTGAGGGAGTAATTATGAGATTTAATATGTCGAGGATGGAGTTCTATTAGATCTTGCAATAACCTTATATACAGTTTTTAAATAAGAGTTATTACTAATTTTCATACTAAAGCTATGTTGGGTGCATCACCCATTCCTAAGCCAGGTGTCATTACACCTGGATCCTGTAGATCTGCTACAGTGGATCTTAGCCAGTCATTTCTGGCTCATGCACAGCTGTATTGCCATCATATTCAACAGCCCTTACACTAAGAATTATAGCTATATAATAGAATATTTTTTCCTCAATTTTTTGTGTTTTTTCACATCTGTACTGGTTGTGCACAACATTTCTATTTCAGAAATAACAATTTCCAAATTTCAAACACCGCGCTGGGTACCTGCTGAGTTCAAATGCCAGTAAGGTTGGGAAGTCTACAAGGGGTAGTCATTTGTCTATAATTACCGGTTAACTTTTTGAAATACTTAGAAAATTTTCAAAACACACACACACACATATATATATGTATATAAATCATAAAGCATGGTGGTTTTAGGGTCTGTATTTTACCTGCATTGGCAATTTGCTTTTGATGGGATCTGTGATCCTATCAGATGAATAACACGAGTACTTGCCGATAGACGGCATGCGCCCGGCACTTTCTGCTTAATTCAGAATTTCAGAATTGAGGAGACGTCTCATCTCGACGCCGCCCATTGAGTCAACACCAACAGGTCAGTTGTTGCTGTTTTGTTTTTTTCATGTTATTGATATTTGACCCCGGTATCAGCTCCAGCCGGAACTCTAACCTGGCACCACCAAAGGTCCGAGCAAACTGCGATATCAGGGAAGTCGCAGACATGACCAACCAACTAACCAATCAATCAATGTGCCTTAAAATATCCTCTCTCTACTAACTTCAATTACCGGACGTCATAATACACCAGACTAAGGCAATTGTACTTTGCCTACCATGAAGACTCTCAGAATTTTTCTCACATGGTGGAAGTGATCAGAGAAAAGATCAAAATGAAATATATTTATTGGAAGTTTTTTTTTGGTACCGTCATGTTCGATGACTCCTACAGCTGCGACATCCCTATTTCTCAGCACAGAGCGGTGTTGACGGGCATTGGCACAACCCCATTGCGTTTTCGCCCCGAATACGGTGCGCTTAGTACAGATCTGAGCTTACCATTCCCCCTGGTGAATTTTTATATATAAAGGCGTTCGTTTCAGA
>QLPI01016140.1:0-17244 GCA_003314275.1 Chroogomphus rutilus | reverse complement strand
GGCCTGCAGGACTTGGCCATAGTCCGCCCGACCTTTCGACAACACCCTTCGGCAGTACCGAAGTCCGTCAGTATCCGGCGCTTGACAGGCCTAAGCCTAGTCGATACCCAGAATGAGGAAATATGTACATGCATGCCCTACTTATATAGGTTTAAGAAGCGACATGTGGAATAAGGAATGTGAGACAACAAGGTATGCAGAGCATGTGGTTATTGTCCACAATGAGTAAAATTAGAATGAAGGAATGGAGATGGGGATAAAAACAATAAAGGATAAGATAATAGAAATGTGGCCAAGGATAGGACAATAGGAAGTGGCCGATTATAAAACAAGGGCCATGGCCGAGAATAATACAAGGACAGGAAGTCCCGAGGTGAGGCAGATCGAAGGGTGAGGAGTAGGTGTGGTGGGTTTAATAGATGGTGAGTGGCGTAGAGTATGTGAGGGGTGGGGACAAGGAGTGTGGTCGTGAGGGCCCTTGTGACACTGTGACTTCCAGGGGATTCCAGGACCTTCCATCCCTTTCTGTAAACTTCCCACTAATTTCTAGAAGGTCTTGCCTTATTAGGGAGTTACATAATCAGCTTAGAATTAGTATATATAGAGACTAGTTCTGTAGCATAAAAGTAATCAATCTTATCTTCACCCATTATCTGCCGGATTATCTAAAGTGCTGCCAGCACTCTCTTAAGTAGGTCACCAACTACTAAGACTTATTGACAGAGGTTTGTTTGTGGAATAAATCTCCACCCTTCTACATGGTGGAAGGTTTCTTGGCTAAAATATAAAAGGTATGTAAAAACATCATAAAAGAACTAAACTAGATTTTATAGAACATCTGTGGAAATAATCCTAGGCAAGGGTAGAATAATAGTTCACGAACATAAACTAACATTCCTACACATAATTGACAAGTCACCTGCCAAGGCCCCCTCTAAACAATTCTTTTTGGACATCAACCTGGACAGGCATTAGCTTGCTGTCGGAGAACTTGATTAGGCTTTCTTCACACCAAAGTTTTGTCACAGCTCTCTGGTTACCTCATTTACAGTTCCAAACATGAGCTGACCAAGTGACTTGTATGTGGCTTGGTTACTTGCATGTGGAAATAGACTGATTGTTTGGTCGGCACTGCCGAGATACCCAATACTCGGTACGTGTACTTGACAGCTAACAACCCAATATCTCAAACCAGACTCCCAGGATTGGGCCTATGGGCATTCAGGAGATCATACTGCTGGACCCAAAGGAAAGATAAGGTACATATTATGTCTACCTGTACCTGTACCTGTGAAAACCTGTTACCTGTAACAATGGGTAATGGGTTTTGGTAGGTACACTTATATAATGAAAGTTCAGCACTAACCTCGCTTATATAATTGAAGTTCAGCACCAACCTTGCTTATATAATCAAAGTTCAGCACTAACCTTGCTTATATAATCAAATTTCAGCGCTAAACTCGCTTATATAATCAAATTTTAGAGCTAACTTCACTTATATAATTGAAGGTAGGTGCTTACTTTACTTATGTCAGCTTACCTGCCTCAACCTGCTTGCAGGTATGGGTTTGGGCTGGGTTGACAATCCTGACCCTGACCTGTGCCCGCTACCCATGTGGGTTTCCAATACCTGTGCCAATCACTAGTGGAAAACTGCATTCAGGACCCATTATGGGTCCTATGAATGGTTGGTCATGCTGTTCAGCCTATTCAACACTCCTGTGGCTTTTCAAAGGTTTATGAATGATATTCTCAGTGACCTGCTAGATCATTGTGCTGTGGTTTATATATATACAATATACTCATCTATTCAGACTCACTTAAAGAACATTGAGAACATGTCCAAGAAGTACTATGACAGCTTAGAAAAAAAAAGCTTATTTGCCAAGGCTAGCAAATGTGAATGGCACAAAGACACAGTCAAATTCCTTGGCTACATCCTACATACCAAGGGCCTCACCATGTCTGATGATAAAGTCAAAACCATCTGTGACTTGCCCAAGCCGAGGAAGGTCAAGGACATCCTGTCCTTCCTAGGTTTTGCCAACTTCTACCATCATTTCATCTTCAACTATTCAGACATCATCATACCTCTCACTCAGCTGACATATAAAGGCATACTTTAGGCATGGACCAAAGACCATCAAAAGTCTTTTGACCTGCTCAAGACAGCATTTATGTACCTTGGCACCTATCCTGTATCATTAGGAACCTGACCGAGCTTTGGTTGTAGAGACTGATGCTTCCAATTATGCCCTTGCAGCTATTCTTTCAATTATTGACTCTGAAGGTGAGATTCACTCTGTCACTTTTCACTCACATACTTTTACAGCTCCCAAACTCAATTATGATATTTATGATAAAGAATTGTTAGCCATTTTTGAAGCATTTAAATGCTGGTAGCACTACTTGGAAGGCTCTGCCAACCAGGTTGATATTGCTACTGATTATAAAAACCTTGAATACTTCTCTACTAGTAAAATTTTGGCCCATAGACAGGAACAATGGTCCAAATACCTATCTCAATTCAACCTCACAATTTGTTTTTATCCCAGCAAGCTTGGCACAAAGCTCAACACATTAACTAGATTATAGGATGTCTACCTTAAAGAGGGGGGTAGCGACTATGGCACTATCAACCTACAAGATCTTTGGCCAATCTTTATGACATCTCGACTAGTAAAATCCCTTCAAGCCACCCAACTCCTTATCCTGACACTCCAAGCCAGTATCATTATGGACTCTAAAACCCTCCATTCTGAGATTCTCTCAGCTCTCCTATCAGACCCTATGGTAATGCAACATCTCAGCCTAACACCCAAGATGGATGCAATCCCCAGATGGTTTTCTTTGACTGGATGACCAAATCTATGACTCCAACAATCTCAGATTATTGTTAGGGTTCGGTAAAGCCGAGGAGTCAGTCAAGTCCTGCAGACCGTTTGGGGTGGCTAGGCTTCAATGTGCTCATGCGTTGCACCCTGCTGTTCCGTGCGTGCCACTGATTTGGACAGGAGTGATGCTTGTGAGAGTGCCGAGGGCATTGGCTTGGAGTGGAGGACTTGAACAAGGGAAAGGAGGAAGAGAGGGTCTGAACCAAGTTGATATTCTGAGTGAGGAACTATCTACATACATGCACTACTTATATGGGTTAAGAAGCAAGATGTGGAACAGGGTGGCATAGGGAATGGAGAACAATAAGGTATGAAAAACCATGTGGAGGTATTGTTCAGTGATCAAGAATAGAATAAGGAATGTAGGCGAGAATAGAATAATAGAGTATGGCTGAGAATAAAATAACGAAGGAGTGGATGAGAATAGAACAATGGGGGACGGCCGAAAATAAAACAATAAGGCCATGACAGAAATAATAAGTGGATATCAAGTGTCCCGGGGGAGGACGGGTAAGGGAATGGACATGAAATAAGAGAATAGTGTGAGGTGGAAGGGATAGGTGGGAGAGATGGTTTATACGATGTGCCGGATATACCGAGCCGAGACCACGTGATAGTGAGGATATCATGGGTAAAGGTTGGTTGGTCGGTCGGTAGTACCGAGTGAGTCGGAGCTCAATATCATGGGCTTGACAATTATGCATATTACAGTGAAAACACAATCACATACTCTTGGGACACTTCAGCCAGAACAAAATGCTCACCTTGGTCTACCATGTATACACTTGGCCAGGCCTGCACACTTCAGTTATCAAATTCTGTAAATCCTGTATGACATGTATACATTCAAAATCATAGCAACACAAACCTTAAAGCTTCCTGAAACAACTTCCTATTCCCAAATGACTGTGAAACTCCATTTTCATGGATTTTTTTGAACAACTACCTCCATCTTCAGGATTCACTTCAATTCTGGTAATAGTTTGTAGACTCACCAAACAAAGCATCTTCATTCCAACGGTTGACACAATTACATTGGCAAAACTGGCAAAACTGTTTGTACTTCATGTCTTTTCCAAACATAGTGTACCAAGCCATGTAACATCTGACTGCAGAAGTGAATTCATTTCTCACATGTTCAGATCACTCAGTAAGTGTAAGGGCAACCCTCTTACAGCCCCGAGGTATATCTCGGAGGCGAGCTAAGCAGGGGGAATCCAAAGTTGTTTAATTATCTACTACCTAAATACATGTGGAGTCCTCACCTAAGCAGGGGGAATCCAAAGAGGAAAGTCTAAGGATCCCGCTGCTGGTGAGCCCCTTTTATACCCTTTATATGGGTGGTCTGTGCACTAGCTTACAAATCAATATATCGGAGTTGTAGAGCCAATCTCCTGGTACTAAGTCCGAGGCTCGGGTATTTGCTCCGAGTTCTAGTCATCATGTGTTAAGACCTTTTCTGTCTCCACTCGGTGGTTTCTAGGCCTCTTAGCCTCGGAGTTGGTCGGAGTTCGAAGCAGGACTTCGGACCTGTATCAGGCCTCGGAGCTGATTGGAGTTTGAAATGGGACCTCGGAGTTGGATTGGAGTTTAAAAGGGGTCGTCCCCTGACAATGGGAGTATTGTCCACAATGAGCAAAAAATAGAATGTAGGAATGTAAACGGAGATAGAACAATAAAAAATAGAATAATAGGAATGTGGTCAAGGATAGGACAATAGAGAGTGACCGACTATAAAACAATAGGGTTGTGGCCGAGGATAAAACAAGGACAGGATGTCCTGAGGTGAGGCGGGTCAAGGAATAAGGAGCAGATGGGGTAGGATTAATGGTTGGTAAATGAGGAAGAGTGGACGAAGGATGGGAATAGGGAATGTGGAGGGTGGATGTGCTGAGCCAAGACCAGCATACCAAGTGACTTGCATGTGGCTTGGACACTTGTGCGTGGACATAGTCTGACTGCTCAGTCGGCACTGCCAAATTACTGGACACTTGTTACATGTACTTCACAGGTGCCACCAATTGAGCTTGGAGGTGATGGTGTGGACTTGGACTTGGTTCAGGGCAATCTTCCTTGTAGCACCCTATATTAGATGTCCAAGGTATTGGAGTTATATCAAGGATATAACATGGGTGTTGATAGCAGAGGTGGTACCTTGGGTGGTTACAGGATATGGGTCCATGCCTCCTTGGTGGGGAAGTATGGCATCTGGTTTTTGAGAAGTTTAGTGTCTAGCTCTGCACACTTACCTAGGAATACAGGGCATGTCCTAGCCCAGCTTGCATGGCCAGTGGATTTGCACCAGATACAATACAGCTTGTCCTGTTCACAGGCAAGGGACCTATGGTGGCCACTACAGGTGTCACACATGTTGTGCTCTTTTGGACAGGCATAGGACATGTGATTCCATCCTTGGCATTTGAGGCATTGAGTAGGCTCCTTTTTGCATTTTTTTGGCATAGATGTGTTTCTGACATATTATCAGCACATTTGTGAGTACCTTGTTGGCTGTCTCTGGCATGGTGAAAGTGAAGAGGGCATGGCCACAGGTCTGGTTTGCCACCCTGTGCTGCTTGGGCTTGATCCACCTCGCTTTGTCAATCACACCATGTGGCAGATGGTTGATCTCCTCCACTCCCCCTTAGCTCTTCTTCTCTCTCTGGACTGAACTGTAAGGGGATAAATGGAATCATCAGCAGGAACAAACACAATCTCATTCTTGCATCTGATGCCAATGATTCCGTAAATCACATTCTGTGTCTGGCCTCATTGAGCCACTTTGCTGCATCTTCATTGTTGAGTTCAAAGAGGATTCCACCATTGGCAAGTCTCCTTATGCTGACGATGGTATGCCCCCCTTCTGTATCCATGGTGCTGATAATCTTATTTGATCATGCCATTAAGCCAGAGTTGTCCAGATCTGCCAGTATCTGCTCCCCTATTGCTGCCACATCCACCAGCACTTGTCTCTGCTTTATGCCCTCTCTCGCCCGGACCCTGGCATCGAGGGTAGATATATTAGCTGGTACCTGTTGTAAGGCAACCATCTTTACTATTGCATTGCAGTAGAAGGTTGTGGTCTCATTAATATGGGTTGCTGAGGTAGCAACTGTGTTTGATGCCATTTGTATCGTTTTCACCACTGCCGCCACATCCTCTGTGACTTGATGGGATATTTTGATCATGGTATCAGTGGCTGCAGTGGCCTTGTCAAGCATCTCTGTGGTCTCTGCCACCTTGACTGAGAGCACATTCCCTTCTGCTGCCAGGCTCTCTTTCACCTGGCATATGACCCTCTCTTACCTTGCATTATCTCTAATACTCTCTATCACAAATGCAATGGAGTGTAGTGCATTGACAGCCTGTTGTGACATGCCTTTGTATTGTGTCACTTGCAATATGGTGGTGGATAGGGTGTTGGTTGTCCATGATGCACCTGGTATTATTAGCAGGGTATGTTCAAGGTAGAGGTTACTGTCAAGCTTCGGTAATTCCAAAGATGCAGATGGGCAACAGCCAAGTCCTGCAGGCCAGAAGTGGTGGCTTTGGCTTCAATATACTCATGCATTATGCCCTACTTGCCATGTGTGCCACCAAATTGGGACAGAGAAAGTACTCGGGGGGAGCCAAAAGTGACAGCCTGAGTAGAGGACTTTACAGAGGAAAGAGGAGACAAGGGGCCTAAGCCTAGTCGATACCCAGAATGAGGAAGTATGTACATGCATCTCCTACTTATATAGGTTAAGAAGGTACATGTAGAATAAGGAATGTGGAACAATAAGGTATGCAGAGCATGTGGGGTATTGTCCACAATGAGTAAAATTAGAATGAAGGAATGAAAACAGGGATGGGACAATGGAAATAGAATAATAGGAATATGGCCAAGGATAGGACAATAGGGAGTGCCCGATTATAAAACAATGGTTGTGGCCAAGGATAAAACAAGGACAGGATGTTCCAAGGTGAGGCAGGTTGAGGAATAATGAGTAGGCATGGTAGGATTAATGGATGGTGAATGGCATAGAGTAGATGAGGGATGGGGACAAGGAATGTGGATGGTGGATGTGCCAAGCCAAGACCAGCATACCAAGTGATGTGCATTCAGTGTGGGCACTTGTATGTGGATGTAGTCTGACTGCTCGGTTGGCACTGCTGAATTACTGGAATCTCAGTATGTGTACTTGACACTTACCTTCATCGGAGTTTCTGATCTTCTGCCCTGGAAGCTCTCTTATTTCTTCCCTGGTGAGGTTTTCCGAGTCCTTCACAGTGCCTCTAGTGGCCAACCCTTCTGCCGGTTCTCTCTTCTCACCTAGGTCTTTGACTCGCTTCACTTGCTCTGGCTGTTTTTCTTTTGTGGTGATAGCTGTTGTCATAGGCTGGATCTGACCCTGGGCATCAAGCTTCACCTGAGCCATGACCACCATTGCCTGTGTCTGCTGTGTGGGTGTGTTTATTGTAACTATAGAGCACAGCCAGGCTACTAGTCGCATAGTAGCTGGCCTTTGCACATAGAAGCTTAGGCTAAGACATGATGATTTCTTTACTGAAACTCAGCTAGGCTACTGTACTAGTTGCTTACTAACACTGTAAGTAGCTTCTACCACTTGTAACTCCAACAGTGTTCCTGCCCCTCGTTCCACTTGCCGATGCATCGTTTGACATCGGGGCAGGGATCTGTGGGTATTGTTCAGGTTCCTCTGTCAGCTTTTGGTCTTTTTTTGAGGAACAATGGCCTGGGTACGTTTTTGGGGTGTTTTGAGGCGTGGGAATTTTGGTTGTTTGATGTGGTTGTAAGCAAGAAGCTCCCATTACTGTATCATGCTTACAGTTTGTTGAGTGATTTGAGCCATGAAATACCGAGACGCGATTTTGAAAGAATTCTTCAGCCCCAGTGTGTTTCCCGAGGGCAACAGCTTATATGTGGAGTTTCTGAAAACACAGTAGTTGTCGCTCGCTGTCATGACCTTTAAAGGGAAGAAAAACCATCAGAAATTAGATATTCCCATCTAATCACAGTAACTGGTGTCTAGTTTTAATAAAAGAATCATCCGAGCATCCGGATCGAGAATCACTGGGGTTCGTCCTATTGCCAGCCAATAGGATTAATTTTCATCCAAGCCCGAAGAGTCCGAGTACATATGTTAGATTAAAACGGTTGTCTACAAGTCACATCAACCCCTTTCACCCCTTCATATTGGTGTAACGAAGAGTGCCATGATGCCCCCGAAGCATTTTCCTCATGCGCGAGAGAGATTCGGTCTTGCTGTGAGTGTGCCAATCTCTGCCTAGACCAAACCTTATTAAGCACGTGCCTCTGAACCAGGCCATAGCGACTGCAGGTTTATTTTCAGCGCTATCAACTTCTGCTCTTCTGACTTACATCTTAGTAAGTCCACGTTCCACGCCAGATATCTGTATTGTCCATAAAAAGTTTCCTTTCATCAGTGGAACACATTCCTGTCACGCAACAAAACCACGCCGCTGCATCGCGGCATACGCTCGTTTACACGCTCTTCCCTTGGATGCTATCTTGTATCGCTACTTTTCTGTGACTTTTTACAAGGTATGCTTCTGGTTTGGCTTTGTTTTCTCCAGCCGTTCATGTGGCAAGTGTGATAGGCGCTGCATTTGCACTCAATTATAGATGGGCAGCTACCGGAGCAATAGAGGAAGGCACGATTTGTACTGCTCAAGGAGTAATATCGGAGGTTGGCGATTTAGGCGCAGCTCTATGGTCCATCGCTATCGGGATCCATACATTCTCGTATGAACGTTCCTTTCACCCATAACCCTTTTTTTAACCCATGGTGCTCTATCTCAAGCCTGTTGTTTTTCGTCAAAAAACCCCACCCCATCACGGCACCTATTGCATTATTAGTGGGGTGGTTGATGATTATCATCCTCCCGACCCTTGGCCCTACAGTCATCCAGACCACCACCCGAGGTAAATTTTATGGCCTCACTAAAACAATTTGGTGTTGGATAGGTCCGAGTTACCCCGCCGAGCAAATGCTCTTCCTTTATGTTAGTATTTTCTCATCTCAAGGAGACTTCTAAGTAAACATACTTAGGTATGGGTCTTCACTGCCCTGGGATCTTCGTTTGTCATGTATAGTAGGTCTTTCATCTTTGATACCGTTTATCCGGCCGCCACATAAATGCAATGACAGCACTCATTTACTTACGATTTTCAAAATTCATCATCGTCGACGACAACGGAAAGTTTTTTTTCACCTTCCGGCATAGACAAAGCAGACAAC
Source organism: Chroogomphus rutilus (assembly GCA_003314275.1). Taxonomy (NCBI): domain Eukaryota; kingdom Fungi; phylum Basidiomycota; class Agaricomycetes; order Boletales; family Gomphidiaceae; genus Chroogomphus; species Chroogomphus rutilus. The sequence goes on along the minus strand of QLPI01016140.1, from coordinate 8,087 downwards.
TTTCTGTGTCTTTTCCTGACTCAGAGACACATCCATCGCAAAACATATCCACAGAGGGGGTCCGTCGGCTGGTTATGGGTAAGTCTTCCCATGATGCTACAGTTCCAGCTAAGGCAACTACTGGAACCCTCAGAAAAAAATGGGTCATCGCCAGTCATTGATAAACATCTGAAGCATGTTGCGCGGAGGTTGATGTGGTATCCTATTTGTGAGTTGGATAGGTTGAACTTGAATGAAACATATAAAAGATCACTGATTTATCTTGGGGGAATATTTCAGTATATTCAGTGGTAGTTGTACCCGTGTCCGTGTGCCGAATGGGGGTTCTTGCAGGATGGAAACCACCTTTCGGCCTCCTGGTCGTTGCGGGAATCTGCTTTGCGGGGAGTGGTACGTTTTTTTCCCCGAATGAATGAATGTAAATTGAAAATTTAACTTCCACAGGCGTGAGCAATGTGATATTATTCATCACCACACGACATAGCTTCATTAAGCAAGTGGCGAAAAGCTGGGGTGGCATACACGTAACTACTGAACGCATAACCATGCGCGAAGAGAGATCTCCAGAGGTTTTGGAACTGGAAAATGTCAAAGTCGACACTTCCAACAGCTCCCAAACTACGCCCAAGTCTTCCAAATTTCCAGCTCTCGAGGAAGGTCACGGCTATAATATCCGTATGGAAGAGAAGGTGGCTTTGTGGGACCCAGCCCGAAAATAGTATATTGATCACTTTAATGTTTGTCGTGAATTTGATCCGCCTCGTGGAAAACTTTCCTAGGGTTCGTTCGAAATACGAACTTCTAATCAATCTCCTATCATACATGTAACCAAGAACTAGAAGCCTTGATTTAACAAATGTAAGTTTCATCCCAAAGCATGAACTTCGGAAATGGATCAGTTTTTCATACCATGTAATATCCAGACTACTTAATTTAAAAGTTTACACTATGTTCCCTTTAATTTAATCATTTATTCAAGCATATACATTCTACTATTCTTGGGACTCCTCGCAGCCAACTTGCAAGCCGTCAATCTGAACCATGTTTCAGATTCAACTCCAATATTGCTTATCCCATATTACTTTCACCATCACAAATCACACAGCCACACACATGATACAACCCTCCAATCACCAGAATCCCAAAATATCATCATCACGTCTTCTTCAGATCTCAATCCTATGCAATGTGTCTACACTCGTAACTCACATGTCTAGGCAGTACTATCTTGGTAGTTGATAGTTAAGAACAAAAACAGTTTGAAAGATTAAAACACAAAAAAAGAACCCTTATATGTATCACCACCTTTTTCAATAATTAGTATTTAATCACTGATGACTTTAATAGTTCCTATTCTGAGGCCATTCCAAACCCTTTGGGTGAGACACAATCTATCCTAATACTTCCCTTATCCCTAATACAACCTGTTTTGGAAATGTTTAGGTAACCTGAGAAGCTGTGACAAAACTTTGGTGTGAATAAAGTCTGGTCAAGTTCTCCAACAAGACACAGTAAGTCAATACTGATCCCAGTCATTTGTCCAAAAAGAATTTGTTTAAGGGGGGCATTGGGAGATACTTTGTAATTATGTGTAGGATTAATAGTTTAAGTGCTTTAAACTATTACTTCTAACCTTGCCTAGGATTATTTCCATGGTTTTATAATATTTTCCTGGCTTAGTTCTTTTATGATGTTTTTGGTGTGCCTTAATAAAAATAAGGATAGCCTGCGACTTTGGTAGCAAGACTTATATTTACTCTTTGGAATAAATCTATTTCAATGGGTCTTCAGACCTATTGAAGAAGGGGGGCAATGTTCAGGGCTGATGTCATGTGAGCTCAGGCACTAGAGCAATAACACCCTTGAACACAATACAGATGGGTTCAGCTGGAGCCAATGAGCATATCAGACATGGCTTGGCTTCAACATACTTGTGTTATGCCCTTCTATCCCTAATGCCACTGGATTTCAGAAAGTGTTTGATAGAGAACCAAGAGTGTTGGTACTGGATGTGGACAAAGACTTAGAGAGAAAGTAGTGGTATTGTTAAGAATGCATGCAGTGAGGTTCTTAATTAAACTCAGTGAGGTTGTAACTTTATGAGGTTTGGAGTAGGGTTTGGCTTCAGCTTATGTGCTACAAGGCAAAACCCAGGACTCAGCTCCCAGTAGATCAACAATAGAACAACAATTTCCCTAGTGATAAATACAATAAAAATCACAGAAAATTCCAGGGAATTATTCCCCTATCTGTCCAACCAACTCTCCAATATTATAGCCTCAGAAAACCCAATAGAAACTTATCTGAAACATCAAACAACATATTGTTACTTTTGAGAGGCCATATGTCCTCCTTTTATACTGTGTTTACACTAAGGCAAGAACTTCTATCTATTAATGGACATGGAAGGTTGTAGAAAATTCTACAAGGTTCCTAGCCAATCAACCTTTACTACCTGACTATAAGTGATTTCCTAGCACAGCTTTGATCATGCACAGACCATGTACACAGTTTTTATGCCTTATTATGCCTTAAATATATATTATTTTTACCTATTTAAACTGGTCAGGTCAGGCCTTGCATAGCCCTATACCTGTGCTAAAATAGCTAGCATAGCCCTGAAGCTGTGCTATTGCAATGGGCACAGCATTATGCCTATGCACTTGGTAACCAATTCAAACTACACATGGAGTTTGAATTAAGCCCCCAAATTACAGGTTTTGGGTAATATTAGCAAACTCAGCTGAGTTTGTAGACTTGTGGATACCACAGTTGGGCATCAACAAAATAAAGGGCTTTTAGCCTTGAAATAAAAATCAGGAGAAATAGGAGAAAAATATAGTGAATTTGAGGCTATTGGAAACTACATTTAGAAACCCAAAGACGAATTGTCATGCCACAGATTTAGTGACAAAAAGCAAAAATAGACAGAAATTGTAAGAGAAAAATAAATGAGAAATAACAGGGACCATTGGGGGATTTCTAGACTAGGCCTAGATAGCCATGAGCACTTACACCAGTGTTGTTGTTGTTGCCTTGATAGTGTTTGTCCATTTTGGCCTTGTTGCCAGACTTGTCTGATTTCAAATCTTTCTTCAGCTCACTACATTCTTTTCCTAGTCCCTCATATTGATCCATTGAATGATATTTCACAGGTCATCAAGAGTTTAGGGTTTGTTGAAGTGGATTAAGGCATCTTTGATACATTTTGGTAGGGCCATATATGCATTCCAAAGGAGATCATTGTCATTGTAATCAATGAGAGCCAAGACCCTGTAAAATTCTACAAAAAACCATGTAGGCTTATGATTGTTGTACATGGATAACTTTTCAAGAGTGACTTCAGCATCGGCTTGTTCATCCCATAAACTGAAAATGAGTTAAAGCTCATTAGTGAATAATTTCAAGTCACTTGCCCAACAAGGTTTGGTGTTTGGGTTGCCAGTCAGATAAGGCTTGAAGCATTCCAAAGCCATCCCTTTTAGGAATTATAGGCCACAAAGGTAGAACAAAAGCTGAGCCAGTGATCTCAGCCCTACCAGATGCTCGTGTTGCTTGGACTTTGACTGAGGTACCCTGACTCTAAGTTGTTTTCAAGTCCAGCACCAGGGTGTTGCGGTTTCACTTTGATCAGAAGTGAGGAGAATCGGGAGTCGATTTGAGTGGTGAAATATGTATGTGTGGCTTGAATGCACAAAACATGCCCAATGGACCTATAGGTCTCATTTATGAATATACACCGATGTAGGACTTGGAAGAACTTGACCCTTTTGCTTCTATCATCACCAAACTAGAATCAAACAAAGATAATATTGTTATAGGGACCCACTACCATCTCTACAACATTCTGCTGAAGCAACCCTACTTACAGGACTGGCCGACAAGCTTCAGCACCCTGCTGTTTGTATACAACTTGCCCCATTAATCACCCCCTATGAGAATTGCTTGGTTTATTGGATCCAATTTTGCACAACACATAAGTAGACTAGATGCCATGAAGTTGCCGAAAATTAGCCTCTCGTTTGAAGATCAAGTGACTGGTTTGATCACTAAGATCTTGTTAAATCCCTAACATTGGAAGTTCCAAGGTTCTGTCATGACCTTGCCAAAACCACATCCACCTTCATCTCCACCTTGAACCACATGGACATGCCTTATCCTCAGCTAATCCTGCTTGCCTGCCTCCCTTAGTTTATACAACCTCTGACACCAATCTCAGCCTTATGACTAGACATCGCACCATCCATTCACCAGTCAAACCTTGTCTAACCTTTATTACTAAACACATTTAATCTCCATTCCCTTATCTCACTGATCGATTCAACTCTGTTCACCCTTTCCTGAAATGGAAGTACATCAAGATCCCACTCAAGATCCTGTTCAGATCCTGCAGTGGCTTCATTACAAAGTTTTCTCAAGCCCCTTGTACTTTAGTTTCCTTGTTCTTTCAGTTGGAGATCTTTCCCCATCCATACTCCTGTTTTTCTTGGTCATTAAAGATTATTGAAATTCAAAATACTCATTAGTATAAAACATGCATGTAAAGTAGAAGTTCGGTAGTCTGATAATCAACTTGGAATTTGACCAGGCAAACCTTGCTCACTCCCTGAGCTTTCATTGAACAGCTTCTAAAACCTCACTCCACTCTGAACTTCTGTCTGAAGTTAGGGATACAACAAGATTTGGAAGGCACAGCACATAAGCTGAAGCCAAATCCTACCCCAAACCTCTGTGAAGTTTCAACCTCACCGAGCTTTATGTATTAAGAACCTAGCCACTGCCCACCTCATTGTTTCCCCGGAGTGACTCGAGCACTCTTTGTGTTCTTAACAGTTTCAGAGTAGAAATAGCCATGGAGATATTTTTGGCAAGATTATGACAGTATCCCCTCCTTGTGGCCAAGTCCTATGAGGTGTTAAGTACATGACACAACATGCAGCCAGGGACTTATTCAAGATGCAACACTTACTCTGTGGCCTTATCAGCACCATGTCTCCTCTGGGACCCACACCTGATAGAGAAGATGGGGGACTCTAATGCAACACCATGCAGATGTAACCTCTGTGATGCTCTCTAGTAACAGCAGCTGAGTTGTATCTGGGTCAGAGGACAAGTCTGCTCATGTAAGGGCAACTCACACGGGTACTGATTCCTGGGCAACTGCTGGAAGCTAGAACCAGCAGGACACCACCCAGCCCTGGTCTTCTCCCTAGGCCTGACTCAGGGACTCTAACCCTAGAGCCTACCCACAGAGCCAGTCAGACACTGGTAAGGGATCCAGAAGTTAATATGTATTAAAAGAAGACTAAGTATAACATTGGTGCATACCTGGTAAGGGATCCAGAAGAGAATGAGGTGAGGATCCCTTACCTAAGCAGCAAAACTATATAGCTAGTGACTGTGACATGAGTAAGTCATGTCACAGTCAATGAACAAGTGCAAATGAGAATGAAACCAAGTCATTAACAAGGGGAGGGAGATAGAAAATAAAAGATATACTGGGAAAGAATAAACATTAGAGGGCAGGAGGCTGTCCCCTAACAGCTCATATATGGGACACGGCTACTGGCAAGTTGGAATTCATACTGATGGATGTCATATGTGTGTGCATGCATGTCATATGTAAATGCATGAGACAGGTGTCATACATGTGTGCATGCAATGCATGCATGTCATATGTGAATGCATACAACAGATGTCATATGTGTGCACATGTGGCATGTGCATGTCGTACATGAACGCATATGACAGATGTCACACATGTGCACATGTGGCACATGCATGTTGTACATGCATACGTATGACATCTGTATGGTGAGTATGACTTACCGGGTTACTTTGTCTCCACTAAGTGGGATGTAGACTTCAGAATTGAGACTGTCAATATGCAACCATCAGTCCAATCGAGGAGACCTATACAGTGCTGGAGGAACTTCACCTGGCTGGAAAATTCAAGTATATTGGTATATCAGAACCAAATGCTCAGAGTCTGAGAAAGGCAGCAAAGGTTTGCAGTTTTGGCTTTGCATGAGACAGTAACCACATAGTTGATCATGTAGGTTGCAAAGATTTCTGCTCTTCAAATTGAGTACTCACCTTGGACAACCGACATTGAATACAGTAAGCATGTTGCCACTTTCTTCACAATTTAAGCTTAATTATATGCAAACAGATGGGGTTCTAGCCATGGCACATGAACTGGGCATCGCAATAATAGCATACAGCCCATTGGGCTGTGGCTTCCTTACAGGGAGGTACAAGATGCCAGTTGACTTGGAAGTTAGGGATGGCAGATAGGATCACCCTTGTTTTGCTGAGGAGGAACCATAACTTTAAGGTGCATATGTAAATAATATACCCTCTGACCTATGTCTGATATACTACCATTGTATTGGTGCTGATTGTTGAGAATTTATCAGCCCTTGCAGAGAAGAAGGGAATCACCTCTGTACAACTTGCTCTGGCCTGGGTAGCAGCACAAGGAGATGACATAATTCCTATTCCAGCTCAGTTGCACTATACCACTTTGCAAGCTCCAGGCTAAGGAAAGCAGGGACCAAGTCAACCTCATGCCTGGATGAGAACTGGGCAGCACATGAGGTCATCTTCACCCTGTGTCAAGTACACGTACCGAGACCCATCCACTCGGCAATGCCGACCGAGCAACCATCCTATATCCACGACCAAGTGTCCACACCGCATGTATAACACTTGGTACACCGGTCTTGGCTCGGCACATCCACCACCCATATGTGTTATGGCCCGTACTCTCACTAAACCCATACCAGCCCCCACAACCGCCCACACCTTTTCCGGGACTTTTCCAATCGCTCAAAGACTGAATAACCGATTTCCGGATGTCTGATATATATTCCAAGGTTCCGTGTTTCCAAACCTCCGAAGACTCCGAAGTCAAGGTTCCAATACTTTGATAACCGACGCGCAGGACCATCGCGTACCTTACTTCCTTGTTCTTCTTTCCTATTGACCCCTTGTACTCCCTTTCTCCTTGTTTTATGACCGGCAAAGATAGTACAAGGATAGTCGCATGTATATAGTCTCCCAGTCGACTAGACTGTTCGCTAGTACGAATATCGACTTAATCTGCGTCACAGTTCCCGATTAATTTCCGGTACACTCTCCGACTTTCCGAAATTAGGGACAGACGATCGAGGAGGGCGCAACACATAAGTTGAAGCCAAGTCCCTATGACCTTGAACCACTTAGACCACCCTAGACCGCGAACCGTACCAAGACCCCCGGCGTTCCCGACTTCTGACTACTCCGATTCCGACCAGTCCGGACCCCCATCCCCCCTCCTTCGGAATACGACCTCTCCCTCGGAACCTTTTCGGAAACCCCCATGACCCCTCCGGAAGTCCTCAGCTCAGCGCCGACACGCGGATTTAACAGTATATTCATACTCACACTCCTGATCGTCATCAAGCATGAGACCCATCACACATTCACAAGCCATGCAGACAATCACTTCAGCACCAGTGGTTCACGTTGAAAACCAACTATGCCTATGGACAAAACAAAACAACGCATCCAACCTTTTCAGGAATATGACCCCCGTGACCAATCGTCGAAAAAGATTTCGACCCCTCTGCGGAAACACTCTGACCCTTCCGAACACCTGTGACCACCTGTCAATAAGTTTTGACCGTGACCCTCTGAACCCGTCAGATTCTAGTTACCGGACACCACACGCTCACCCACCGCGATCCAACGATCGATAGGGTATTGAGTACTACCTTGTTTAGCCTACGTCCAAACTGATTCTTGGCAATATGGAGCCAGCAGTCTTCACTCAGCGCCCAATACGACCCCCACGACCCCGAGACCCCCATGAACATGTATTTGGCCCCTAATATGGGCAATATGATGGCCAACCCAGGCCAACCTGTGACCCCGTCCAATGGCAGCAGGGCTACCACAGACCCTTCGTCCAAAACTCGGAAAAGATGGAAAACTTACACCGCAGAATTTGACCCATTTCTTAGAAACGACTATGACCCCCCAAGACTCTGGCATTGATTTCGACTCAGTGCTCAATCCGACCCTCCGAAAGTTTCCACTCAGGA